>PVJC01012628.1:0-39396 GCA_004026665.1 Murina feae | reverse complement strand
GTTGAATATGTAGAGTAGGGTATAGTTACCTTCATTTTTAAAAACATAGTAGTGGATTGAAAATTTAAAAAAGAAAAATAAAATAAACTGTATGGATCTAAAGAGATGCTGAGGAATATTAGAAATATAAGTAATAATGTTTATATTGTGAAGTTAATAATTTGTAATATTTCTGTAGTGACAGTTCTTTTATATGCAATTCCATTACAAAGTCTGAACAAATGTAAATTTCATGGATTAATTCCAAATCAAATATTGCTTTAAAATTCTTATTGCCAATTCTGTTGCTACCCCTTGAACAGAGCTAAATTTCTCCAAATTGAAAAAAAAAATGTATAAAACTATAACGTCTCATTTGGAAGTTACTATCAATAAGACCAAATTACAAAAATTTTGATCAAACAACATAATTACTGATTCTGCTGAAATGAAACCAAGAAAAATAAATTTATGAAACAAATGGTATATATTGAACTATGCATTTTTTTATTTTATTAGTCATCCAACTATTACCAAAACTATTTTGCTGATTTTCATAAATATAAAATCCATGGCTTTAAACAAAATTTTTATTATAAAGGTATATTTGTCAAGATAAAAAAAAGTACATATTAAAGTCTGTTATCTTGATTTATCTATACTAACAAAAGAGTAATATGCTAATTAGACTGGATAGACCAGACATCTTCTGGTTATCTTGTCCTTCTGGACAAAGCCATAGTGGTGGGAGCCAAGGCAGAGGCAATTAGGGGCAATCAGGCCTCCAGGGGAGGGCAGTTAGGGGCAATCAGGCAGGCAGACAGAGGGGTTAGGAGTGATCAGGTAGACAAGCAGTGTGGTTAGGGGTGATCAGGCAGGCAGGTGAGCAGTTAAAAACCAGCAGTCCTGGATTGCAAGAGGGATGTCCAATTGCCAGTTTAGGCCCCATAGGTATCGGGCCTAAACCAGCAGTTGGACATCTCCTGAGGGGTGAAGAGGGTGAAGGCCAGGCTGAGAAACACAACACCCTGTGCACAAATTTTATGCACTGGATCTCTAGTATGTATGTGTGTGTATATCTAATTTACTAAAAGAGAAACATGCAAATTGGTGTCACTCCACTACACCCAAGCCACCTCCACCAGCCAATCAGAGCAACCATATGCAAATTAACCCAACCAAGATGGCAGCAGGCAGCCACAAAACTGGAGCAAGCAGGAGGCTTGGTTGCCCCGGTAATGGAGGAAGCCAAGCTCCCCACCTGCCTGGCTGGCTGTGGCCTGCACTCAAGGCAACAAAGTTTCAATTATAGAAGATAAATAAATCCAAGATACCTGCTTCCAGTCAGCCTTGCTGGAGCTTGGGTTGCTGGGGGCAGTGGCCAGTCTGCAAACAGCCCCTCACCCATGATGGACACACTCTCATGGGGTGAGGGTCCCTGCTGGGGGGCTTAGACAGCCTGAAAAAACCATCAGCTCCTCACCCAGGCTGGCCAGGCACCCCAGGGGGAACCCCACTCTGAAGGGTCTGTGGCCAGCCTGCAAACAGCCATCAGCCCTCACCCAGGCTGGCTAGGCACTCAGCAGGGACCCAACCCTGAAGGGGCTGTGGCCAGTCTAAAAATGGTCCTCAGCCCCTCACCCATGCTGGCCAGGCACCCCAGAGGGACCCCCACCCTGATCCACGACACCCTTCAGGGCAAACCACCCATGCACCAGGCCTCTATCCTATATAATAAAAGGGTAATATGCAAATTGACCCTAACAGCAGAACCACTGAGAATGACTGGTCACTATGGCACACACTGACCACCAGGGGCCAGATGCTCAATGCAGGAGCTGCCCCCTGGTGGTCAGTGCGCTCCCACAGGGGGAGCTCTGCTCAACCACAAGCCAGGCTGCCAGCTGCCAGAACTGTGGCGGTGGCGGGAGACTCTCCCGCCTCCTCAGCAGCACTAAGGATGTCTGGCTGCAGCTTAGGCCTGTTCCCCACTGGCAAGTGGACATCCCCCGAGGGCTCCCTGGCTTCCAGAGGGATGTCTGACTGCTAGCTTAGGCCCGATCCCCCAGGGAGCCTAAGGGGTCCCAGATTGCGAAAGGGCACAGGCCGGGCCAGGCTGAGGGACTCCCCCGAGTGCACAAATTTTTGTGCACCAGGCCTCTAATATATATATACATATATGTATATATATACATATATGTATATAGATATATATATATATATATATATCTATATACATATATGTATATGTATATATATCACACTATCAATCCTTAAAGTCTAAAAGTAGAAAGTGAGGAACCATTGGGTAAAGGAACTGGAGGGAAAACTCTGAATCACAGCACATAAGTGGTCCCAGTCTCTCCCAACTTAAAAAAAAAATCTATTTTGCAAAACAAATGCCTCTGGAATACAATCTCAAGTAGAACTCTGAGCCTCATTTGTTCAGTCAAAGGCCTCCTTACATAATAAGCAAATGTGTTGACATATCACTCCCATCTTTTTCTTTTCTTTCTTCCCTTTGCAGGCAGAAATGTTTAGAAACCTAGTTGGAGTAATAAGCAAACAAACAACTAAAAGCAGTCATCTTCAATTTTAGTACTAAAAATTTAAACCTTGAACTGTAAACACAAAAGAAATCAAAGTGAATAAAAACAGACCATGTAGTCAGACTGATTAATAAACAGCTTAGTGCATAATGAGGCCAGAATTGCAAGAAGCAAATCCTCAAGATAGTCTAGAGTATATTCTTTCCATTATAAAATGGGCCCTTAAAACAACAACATCTGTGATCATTAAAATGACTTCTTATTATGAAGACAGCATCCAAATGAGTTTCAGCATTTGCTTTTTAAAAACGTAAAATAACAATGCTAAATGATGGTGTGTGAAAAGCTTGCAACTTTGATGTAGTCATAATGTTTATCTGGTTTTCTTCCAGACTTTTTTTTGAGAAAAGCATGCTTAACAAACTATAACTACATGGAGCAGCTAGATTTGGGGAAGAAATTTGGGTAGAACTAAGAAATATGGGGAGTATATTGTGCTAATGGTATGCATTAAAATCCCGAAGTGTGGGAAACTATAAGCGATCCTAATTAAGCCTTTGCAAATTACAGTAGTTTGGGGGAGCAAACTATTGACACGATTTTATAAAGGTCTTTTTGTACAAAGCTGTGAGTAAATAAAAAACAGGACTACATCTGGAAAATGGAACAATGGAATAAAGGCCAAAATAAGAAAATGCTGTCAAGAAAATCAATAAAAGCTGACTTGGAAATGTCAGTGGCAGAATGGAAGGGTAAGTCTATATCCAAGGACATAACTATATGGAAATAGAAAAAGAAGAAGAAAAATGATAGTCCCATTAATGTTTATAACAAGCTTTTTCTTTTTTCTTTTTTTTTTTTTTACAACGGAAGTGTTCTTTTTACTTTCCTTGAACCTTTCTTAATTTTAACATATTTTTCTAAAATTACTGTTATTAACTGGAACCAAAAGGTTAACATGGAGATGCTATTACCACCTCCCTTGGTGCATCTATTTATGACTTGGACCAGAATATATAAACAGAACCCTGTGCATCACTGCTGAACTTCCCATCAACCCATGATTCACTTACTTAGAAGTTCACCTCCGCCAGGCATCCTCACACTATGGCCCGCGGGCCACATGCGGGTGATGTTGCCGCTGCTGCCTGTCCTGCTTAAAATAAATTATGTGCAGTGTGCTAGGAATTTGCTCACAGTTTTGTTTTGTTTTAACTACAGTCCGGCTCTCCAACAGTCTGAGGGACAGTGAACTGGCCCCCTGTTTAAAAAGTTTGAGGACCCCTGCCAGGAGTAAAGAAACTATGTGGCACCTACTGCTCAGGTTTCAGGAATGTAAGGTGTTTTCTTGGCCAGACACTACATGCTATCTGTATCATGAAGCACCAGCATTACAGCTTCTTTCTTTGGTTTCAGCTTTTGAACAGGATAGCATGCAATCTTTTCAGGAGGATCCCATCTAAACTATTGCCTATCAGTTACACCTCCGTGTGCATGAGCTTATCAAATATTTTGCTAAGAACTGGTTTTTAAAAAGAGGAGGCAGATGGGAACAGCCATCAAAGGCTACCAGAGGAAGATATTCAAATGGCCAAAACAACAATAACAAAACCTCTTTTCAATTTTGTGGGGGCCATAAAAGAGTTCCATGACTCCCTAAATCTTGCTCCCTAAGGAACTAGAAACAGATTTCCAGGGCTGAAATGGAAGTTAGCTACTCCCAAAGCTGTCGCCTCCTGATTAAGGCTAAATATATCTCAAGACCTCTTCCATGAAAGAATCTTGCAGGAAGTCACTAGTGAACTAATACCAACGGAGGGTCTAGGAGATGCAGGCACAGTGTGTAAGGCAGGGAGAGCAGGAGATAGGGCTCCTGACCTCAAAGAGGGGAACATCCACTAAAGAAAAACAGTAATTTAAGTTTTCTTCAAAATGTAAATAGAGAGGAAATGCAAAAGAAATATGACATGATAATTCTTTTGGGATTGTGATAATATACAATTCAATAGGTTTGACATAGAGAAATGAATGGAGTCAAGTCCTTCATTTATGAGAATCCACTCTCCTGTAAGATAGCATAGCACATGCTTAGCGATTCCCAGAAGCACCAGAGATGTTACAAGATAAAATTTACTTATAAAACCAGGAACAATCCTAAGGAGGAAGAGAAAGTGTATGTACAATGGGGAATGAGGTGGGGCCTGGGGGAGGAGATCATTTAAAGAAACCAGTGTTTTGACTGGGAACTTCCCTATGATCTCAGGTTTTAAAAATGTTTATAAGTAATTCAGAGAGAATAAAACATGAATGACCTTTAAACATGAGAAAAAAATGTTAACTTCACTTATAACTTAAAATACACATGAAAACAATACCACTATCAATTATCTGACTAGTAAATCAAAAAGTGTGATATATTGTGTGGGTTAGGATTCTAGGCTTTTTGGCATATTCACAATTTGGCAGATAAATAAATTGGAATAATCTTTATGGAAAACAATTTACAAGTATATATATGTACTAGAGGCCCAGTGCACAAAATCGTGCACTGGTGGGTGTCCCTCAGTTCAGCCTGCACCCTCTCCAATCTGGGACCCCTTGAGGGATGTCTAACTGCTGGCTTAGCTGGTTCTGCCTACCAGCCTGATCACCCCCTAATCACTCCCCTGCCAACCTGATTGACGCCTAACTTCTCTCCTGCTGACCTGGTTGTCCTTAACTGCCCTTCCCTGCTGGCCTAGTCACCCCCAACTGCCCTCCCCTGCAGGTCCAGTCATCCCCAACTGCCCTCCCCTGCAGGCCTGGTTACCCCCAGCTGCCCTTCCTCTCCTATAGGACTAGTTGCCCCCAACTGCCCTTCCTCCCCTGCAGGCCTGGTTACCCCCAGCTGCCCTTCCTCTCCTATAGGACTAGTTGCCCCCAACTGCCCTTCCTCACCTGCAGGCCTGGTTACCCCCAGCTGCCCTTCCTCTCCTATAGGACTAGTTGCCACAAACTGCCCTTCCTCCCCTGCTGGCCTAGTTGCCCCCAACTGCCTTCCCCTGCAGGTCCAGTCATCCCCAACTGCCCTCCCCTGCAGGCCTGGTTACCTCCAGCTACCTTTCCTCTCCTACAGGGCTTGTTGCCCTCAACTGCCTTCTCCTGATGGCCTGATCATCCCCAACTGCCCTCCCCTGCAGGCCTGGTTACCCCCAGCTACCTTTCCTCTCCTACAGGGCTTGTTGCTCCCAACTGCCTTCTCCTGATGGCCTGATCATCCACAACTGCCCTCCCCTGCAGGCCATCTTTTGGTGGCCATCTTGTGGCAACACAGTGGTGGCCATCTTTGACCACATGAGGGTGGCCATCTTGTGTGTTGGAGTGATGGTCAATTTGCATTTTATCTCTTTATTATATAAGATTTTAATTATATATTTTATTTTGAGATCATTGTAGATTGACATGAATTTACAAGAAATAACATAGAGAGATCTTGTGTACCACTTATTCAGTTTTCCTCAGTAACATCTTGATAAACTGTAGCACAATATTACAACCAGGACATTGACATCTGTACTGTCAAGATATAGAACACTTCTATCACCACAAGAATCCTTCATGTTGCCCTGCTATAGCCATGAAATGTCCTTCATCTCCATTCTCTTCTTAACTCCTACAACCACTAATTTGTTCTTTATTTCTACCAGGGATCAAGCCCACAATCCAGGGCATGTGCCCTGACCTGGAATCAAATTGGCAACCTTTCAATGCACAGGACAATGCCCAACCAACTGAGCCACACTGACCAGGGCTCAATTTCATTTTTTATACACTTATCTTTATTAGTTTTTTTTTTCTTCTGTTTGCTTCAGGCTTATTTTACTCTTCTTTTTTCTTTCTTCTTGAGGTGACAGTTTAGATTACTGATTTGAGACTTTTCCTCTTTTCTTATGTAAAGATTTGGTGTTATAAATTTTACTCTCAGTACTGCTTTAGCTACATCCCACAAATTTTGATATGTTATTTTCATTTTCATAGTATTTTTTTTGTTTCTCCTAAGATATATTTATTGACATGTGAATTATTTAGAAGTGTATTAGTTTCCATGTGACTGGAGATTTTTCCCGTTATCTTTCTGTCACTGATTTCTAGTTTGATTCCATTGGGATTAGAGAACATACACTGTATAATTTAAATTATTTTAAATTTATTAAGGTTTGTTTTATGGTCCAAGATATTTTTTATCTTAGTCTGCATTCAATTGGTACCTCAAAAATAAAAAAAAAATAAAAAGCATATTCTGTTGTTGGATAGAGTGTTTTATAAGCATCAATTAGATATGGGTATATGTTGTATTGATCAAAGTTAATTTGCAGAAAATGGATTCTTCTCTAATCCCCTGTTTCTCAATTAGGGTTCCATAGAACCCCGGGCTTCTACAAAGTTTTTCTAGTGATTTTTTGTTCCATCACTACAAACAAAATAAACATTATTTTTGAACATGGCATGAACATGTAGTACTAGACAGTGATTAAGGAGGTTTGTTACTTAGTTCATTAGCAGTCTTTCATGCTCATACAGTGTGGCACAGTAGGACCCTGTAAATTTGGTTGAGATCTTCTCAGTTTTTGACCCAGGCTTCATTTTTTTTCTCCAGGAGTGTGGTGGAAAAACCCTAGATTGCCTTTTTGGATTCTTATTACCCAAGTTAGTAAGAATATTACCAGTGGTATACAGGGAGCTTAGCCAATGAGTGGTAAGAAAAGGTGTTTCCTCTGTAGTTCACTCTAATCACTAACTCCACCCCTGCCCCTCCAATCCCAGCTCCACCTCTTTCCAGGCCTGTAACCTCTGGCCAAGGATGCAGTCCTGGGCAGAAGACCCTCAAACCCCTGTGATCACTGGCTTCACAGAGCCCAGGCCTCTGCAATCATCCGCTCTGATTCTGCCCCCTGCCATCGCCAGGTCTGCCTTTGCCTCACTGGCAGCCTCTGGCCAAGGCTGCAGGCCTGGGCAGCAGAACCCCAGACCCCTGCTTTTTCGGATCCACCAGTGCCCAGATCCCTGTGATCGCAAGTTCCGTCCCTGCCCCTCTGATCACCAGCTATGCAGAACCCAGGCCCCTCTAATCACCAGCTCCACCCTTGCCCATGCCTGAGGCCTCTGGCAAAGGCCTCTGGCATGGGCAGGGGACCCCATCCCCCTCTGATCACTTGTTCTGCCCTTCAGGACCTCGCCTACCCCACCACCTGCCTGGCTAACAGGTCTGACCATTTCAGTGGCAGGGCTGAGCGGACTGGGCACCGCCATCTTGTGGCTATGGTGGTGGCCATCTTGTGGCCATGGGGGAAGCCATACTGACTAATGCCTAATTTTCATATTACTCTTTTATTAGATAGGATGGCCATAGGCATGTCAAAACAAACAGTAAAATATTTGTCTAAAAAGATGTATTTGTCTCAAAAAGCAAGTTATTTACTAACAAATGTATTATCTAAGAAAAGTTGCATAGGTAGTGAAAACAAAATAATGTCAAGGTTCTATTCTTTAATAATATGGTAAGTCAATATATTAATGACAAATCTCATAAACCTGAAGAGGTTCTGTAATCAACTGAAAAACAACAGCTTCTCTATTCATGTCAATGAGTCAACCTATTTCTTCAATAAAAGTTACTCTGTAGATTTGTGAGATTTATAGATGATAGTGAAATTCAAGAAAAAGTTTCTGCTGCAAAGAGCTATCCTGAACAAGCAGTGGCCAAGAAATATTCAATGTTTGGCCTTCCTAGCTGGTGACAAGAAGTCTATCTTGGAGAAATGGTGTCAACATGATATTGATAATACCCATCAATGGGTGGCCGCATGAGATGCTTTGCCTCTCACATAAAAAGTCCCAACATTATCACATCACAATACACTCTTTTCTTCACAGACATGAGATGATGTTAAAAGTATGGGAGCTTAAATGAACAAAGTCTGGACAATACAAAATTTAGTAACTATTAAACAAAGGTCAGATCACTCAAGAATGTTTGAAAACCAGGACAAAGATCATATAAATCTGCTCCATACTGAAATGTGGTGGCTTAAAGAAGAAGAGTTCTCACTAGGGTATTGGAGCTGAAAGGTGAAAATCAGGAATACTTCAACGAAACATTAGGCCATATTTTGCTGGGGGGTTTCAAGATGATGACTGACTACTAAAACCAGCCTAAGAAGCAGATTTTTATTATTATTATTACTTGAATTAGTTGAACAAATCCCTGAGAAACCCTGCGAAAAAAAATGTTTTTGCTTCAAGTTATAAGATTTTAAAGCAAACTGAACCTTTGGGAAAACAATATTGTAAAGAGGACTCAGAAAATGTTTCTACTGGAATAGAGAAGGAAATCAGTAAGTCGCAAGTCTTACTGAAAACTCTCTACAAGAACTGCAGAGCAAACTGAATAACATTCTCTTTCCCTTTCAGTACAAGTGTTTACCTAGAGAAGGGATCTCTCTCTGAATCTTTTGTTCAGCCGAGACCTTGACTTTGAGAAAGATGAAGACTATGTAAACTGAAAGACCATACACTCAAGATGAGATTTACCAGTATCTCCTGAGAGCAGTTCTCTATTTCTATAAAGGTAGAGTATGCTGCCATTCAAAAGAAACATTTTGCTATAGTTTTAAACCTATCACATGTGTTAGCAACATTTTTATTTTTTCATAAATATCAACAGCAAAAGCAGAAATCATTTTATTTCAAATGAAAATGAAATCCATATGTGTTTATTGAAAGCTCAACCCAAAATTGAATATTTGTACAAAAAACAAACACGGGTCTCACATTAAAGAGGTAGATTTTATTCTGTATATCTGGTTCCAAAAAGAAAACTTTTTATGCATAAACTTCTAAAAGAGATCAACACATGCATATAATAATGTTGTAATGTCTAGACCAGTGTTTGAGCCTGATCATGTCACTCATTTAAAAAATGTGTTTCAAAGTCTAATATTAAATTGCATCTTAGGCCAAATTTTTATCTATTTTGCTTTCAGTATGGTTTTATCTGCTTTACTATTTAACATTATAAATAAATTTTCATGTTGCAAATAGCATTCATTTAAAGCACTTTATAATGTTTAGTTAAATTAAATCTACCAAATCTGCCACTGAAAAATTTAATGTCCATTTTTATTTAAGCCTGTGAATTAGCAAAAATTTATTCTTTTTGCTTTTATGAAAAGAAATAATCAAATAACTACCTTTTTATATATTAAAAAAGATTGGAAAAATGTTTATTTTTCATTTTAAATAGAGTGAAAATTAGCCTTGCACACACCATATACCACATACCACAACTTGTAGAAGTCTGTGACAAGACTCTTGGATTTACTTGAATATGGTAAAACATCAAAAAGAATTTATTTTTAAGGCTAACCTGAAGTTTCCTCTGGCTATATTGCTGACTTCATTAGAGTAGGTAGACTTTGTGTAAGGAAACCATATAAAAGAGTAAATAAAGAAGTTAGCCAAAATAAACTTTCCAAAAAAGATCATTCTTTACTCAAATGAGATTGTCAATTATCACTCAACTAGCGGCCTGATGCATGAAATTCATGCAAGAGTAGGCCTTCCTTCCCCTGATTGCCAGCACCGGCTTCCCTCACAGCCCCGGCTTCATCCAGAAGGTAATCCAGAAGGACATCTGGAAGGATGTCTGGTCTAATTCTCATATTATTATCGTAGATTATTACATTACAAGGTAAAGATCATGCTAATAATTTCATGAACTTGAAATACTATCATTTTTAAACAAAGGGATTAGCTGAAACCTGGAAATAATTTTAAGACATTTTAAGGATAAAAGATTAAGAAAGAATAGTTTAGGCAATTCAAACAAGAATGGATATATTGCAACATATTATGTGGCTTACAGAGTTAAGGGAAAAGTCAGTAGTCAGTTCTAGAACCATACCTTACCTCCTATAATCTGCACGCCTTGAAGAGGAGCCTGCTCCCTCTCTCTCAAAAACAGTAAAGCTGGCTCCTGAAGGCTGGGCCTTCTGAGAACTACTGAGAAACCAAACTGTCACCGTGCCTGTTGGCCAGGAAAGCACAACACAGGGAGAATTCTGCATCTGCTAAGCCCTGCCTAAGTACACTTTATTGTCAACACCTAAATTTAATTTGAACTGATCTTATTGGAGTCACCAAGTTCAGAATTATCAACAGATCCTTCCATTGTATGTGTTCATTAGGTGACACTAACACCTATCAGTATTTTTTAAATCTTTTATTACACTTATTGGGGTGACATTGGTTAATAAAAGTATGTAGGTTTCCAGTGTACATTGCATTTCATTTACCACCCAAAGTCAAGTGTCTTTCTCTTACCATATATTTGACCCCCTTTATCCTTTACTACTGGCCACCTTCCTTTTCCTCTGGGAAGCACTATACTGCTGTCTATGTCTATGAGTTTTTATTTGTTTGTCTGTCTTGTCTGTTCATTTTTTGCTTCCAGTTTTATATCCCACATATGAGTGAAATCATATGATTCTTGTCTATTTTTAACTGACTTATTTAGCTTAGAAATGATATTCATAAGATCTATCAATGTTGTTGCAAATGGTAGTATTTCATCTTTACTTATGTATGAGTAGTATTTTTTCGTGTGTCTAATCTAATAAAATCATAATATGCAAATTAGACATCACTCTGCTACACCTAAGTCATGACCACCAGCCAATCAGAGTGACTATATGCAAATTAACCCAGCCAAGATGGTGGCTGGAAGCCATGGAGCTAGAGCAAACAGGAGGCTTGCTTGCCCCAGCTATGGAGGAAGCTAAACTTCCTGTCTACCTAGGCTGGCTGTGGCCTCTGCTCAAGGCAACAAAGTTTCAATTATAGAAGATAAATAAATCCCAGATACTTGCTTCCAGCCAGACTCACTGGGGGACTTGGCCAGCCTGCAAACAGCCATAAGCCGCTCACCCAGACTAACCAGGCACCCCAGAGGGACCCCCACTTGAAAGGGCTGTGGCCAACCTGCAAACAGCCATCTGCCTCTCACCCAGGCTGGCCAGGCACCCCAGAGGGACCCCCACCCTGATCCTAGACACCCTTCAGGGCAAACTAGCTGGCCCCCACCCATGTACGATTATCCTGTATAATAAAAAGATAATATGCAAATTGACCCTAACAGCAGAATGACTAGGAATGACTGGTCACTATGACACACACTGACCACCAGGGGGCAGATGCTCAATGCAGGAGCTGTCCCTGGTTGTCAGTGCACTCCCACAGGGGGAGTTCTGCTTAGTCACAAGCCAAGCTGATGGCTGCCAGTACAGCAGTGGTGGTGGGAGCCTCTCCTGCCTCCTTAGCAACACTAAGGATGTCTGACTGCAGCTTAGGCCTGCTCCCTGTTAGCAAGTGGACAAACCCCGAGGGCTCCCTGGCCACCAGAGAGATGTCTGACTGCCAGCTTAGGCCCAATCCCCCCAGGAGCGGGCCTTAGCCAGCAGGTGGACATCCCCCTAGAGGTCCCAGACTTCGAGAGGGCACAGACCAGGCTGAGGGACCCCCTGAGTGCACAAATTTTTGTGCACCAGACCTCTAGTATATATATATATATTTGTACTACAACTTCTTCATACAATCAGCTATTGAAGAACATTTCAGTTGTTTCCATATCTTGGCCACTGCGAATAATGCTGCAATAAACACAGGGGTGCGTATATCTTTACAAATAAATGTTTTCAACTTTTTCAAATAGATACCCAGAAGAGGGCTTGTAGGTTCTTAGGGTAACTCTATTCTTAATTTTTTGAGGAACCTTCTTAATTCTTTTTCATAGTGGCTATACCAATTTACATTCCCACCAGCAGTGAATGAGAATTCTCCACAACCTCTCCAATACTTGTTAGAACTTGTCTTGTTGATAACAGCCATTCTAATAGGTATGAGGTTGTATCTCATTGTAGTTTTGACTTGCATTTCCCTCATAGCCAATGAAGTTGAGCCTCTTTTCATATATATATGTTGGCCATTTATATGTCTTCTTGAGAGAAGTGTCTGTTCAGGTCCTCTGCCCATTTTTTAATTGTTTTTGTTTTGTTTTGTTTTGTTTTTGAGTTGTATGAGCTCTTTACATATTTTGAATATGAACCACTAACTGAGGTGTTGTTTGCAAACATCTTCTCCAATTAAGTTGGTTGCCTTTTTGTTTTGTTGATGGTTATTTTTGCTGTGCAGAAGATTTTTAGTTTAATATAGTTTTATTTGTTTATTTTTGCTTCTAATTCATTTGCCTTTGAGGTCAAATTCATAAAATCCTTTCTAAGACCAAGGTCCATAATTTTAGTACCTATAATTTTTACAACATAATTTATTATTTCAGGCCATACATTTAGGTCTTTAATTCACTTTGAGTTAATTTTTGTGTATGGTAACAAACTGCAGTCTACTTTCATTCTTTTCTATGTGGCTTTCCAGTTTTCCCAGCACCTGAAGAGGATTTCTTTTCTCCATCATGTGTTTTTGGCTCCTTTATTGAAAATTATTTGTCTTTAAACATGTGGGTTTATTTCTGGGCTTTTGGTTCTATTCCATTGGTTGGTGTGTCTGTTTTTCTGTCAGTACTATGCAATTTTGATTATTGTGGCTTTGTAGTATAATTTGAAGTCAGGGAGTGTGATACCTCTTGGCCTTCTTCTTTTTTCTCAGATTTCTTTGGCTATTTGGGACCTTTTGTGGTTCCATAGAAATCTAATGATTTTTTCTCTATTTCTTTTTTAAAATTTCATTGGGATTTTGATGGGGATTGCATAAAATCTGTGTATTGCTTTGTGTAATAAGGCCATTTTAACTATGTTGATTCTTCCAATTCATGAACATGAAATATCTTGCCTTTCACTTGTGTCTCCTTCAATTTTTTTAATAATGCTTTTTAGTTTTTAGTGTATAGATCCCTCACATCAGTATTTATTATTTAAACGTGTGTATGAGTTTCTCTTTGTCTGTGTGTGTATATGTGCACGAGAGAGAGAGAGAGAGAGAGAGAGAGAGAGAGAGAGAAGATGTATATAGAAAATATACGTTTTACCTTTACAGTCTTTTCAGTGCATGTGCAAACATTAGCAAACAGGTGGAATGGATTGAGACCCAATCCTATATCTAACACAAAGGCTTCTTAATAGCGCTTGCTTGCTGCCTACATTTTACGTGTATATTTGAGTGATTCACACTGCTCCTCAATGTTTGACAACTGGATTAATGTGTCTTTTAGATGTGCAAAGGCTCTGAGATGGACCTAAAAACAAGCCATAAATTTTGTTTAGTTGCATATTTATTGAGTGGGACATTGGACTTAATGACCTCCACTGTCCTCTTACCTTAATGAAGCAGGTTTAAAGCAATGTGTGGTTTTATTGAGTTTTACTTAAATTCTAGTCCTGAAATTATTAGCTAATATTGAAATCAGGGTAATCCAGGACCATTTGGTCCATAAATCTTCCCTTCTTATTCATTAATGAAGATAATTCACTTGAAATGCCACACACCTGGCTTTTTATTATGTGTAATAGTAATGAATAAATGCCTTAGCAATATGTCCAACATCCTTTTGTGCAAAGATAACTTCAACTGTGGCACCTGGACCTAACAGGACATTTTTGTTTATTTAGTAAACATTTCCTGAGCATCTAATTTGTAGCTGTTACTGTGTAGAGGACTAGATTTCTATTTCTCACTTGTGTGGATTCCAAACTCAAAGTCTGTAATGTTTCCAGCCATAACTTTAGCAGAATTGGTTGGTTGGGGTTTATTTGCAAAATTTAGGTGAGAGAAATTCTGAAATCCCCTCAACTCTCTTAAAAGCCCCCTTGAGTTCCATTTAATCAGCTTCAACAGTCTAAGTAAGCTAATAGGCTAACAGCTAATAGTAATACTATGTTCCTTTCTCCAAAATAGTATATTTTTAAACCTCCCTCTCTTATTACTTCTTGTATTCAATAAAAACTGGACATGTAACTCTCATTTGTATATAAAGATACTGGAGTTAACTTAGTCTTTAATTTACTTACCAACAGTTCCCAACATTTTTGTGAATTTCTCTGCAACCCCCATTCAATTTATATAAGCTATCTAATGTAAGAGAGAGAAGCAAAGAATATCAATTAGACATCTTGATAAAGGACAAACTAAAAATAAATCAAGAAGTCCCTGTCAATAGAAATTTAAGACACAAAATTTTATTGTCTTTTTAATCTGTTGCGATAAAGTGTCAGCCATCTTTAGTAACAGAGTGAATCTGACATTTTTGTGTTGACTCTCACATTTCCCATTACAGACTCCTCTCATGTCTGTCCTGAAGCAAAAATAAATTTCCATTTTTAAGCTTTTGATGATAAAAATCTCATCTGAAGCCTCATAAATGATCCTTTATTATCTATATTAATAATGAATAAATGTCTTTCGAATACCCCTGATCTTTTGCATTAATAGCACCAGATGTATTATAGATAACCTTTTGATTTAACAGCACAAACTCTGAAACAATATTAAACACAGAAGGACTGATCTTACTGGAGTCCTGAGGTCAGAATTATAAACATTTCTTTCAGTTGGATGTGTCCATTAGGTGACACTAACACTTATCCGTATTTATTTTTTGAATGAGTGTATGTTTGTGTGTGTGTGCACAAGAGAGAGAGAGAGAGAGAGAGAGAGACTAGAAACCAAGCCCATAAATTTTTACTTTCTGCAGCCTTTCACACAGTACATGTTCCTTCTACAACTTTATTCTAGTGTGAGCTAAAGTTCTCAATGGAGACAGATTTTTAAGGTATTCCTGAAACTTTTTGCTTTTTTTCTAGGCTTTTTAAAAAATAAAATTAGTTTCTTGTTACTGTATTTCCAGTTAGAAAAATTCAGTTGGAAAGATGTATATTACATTAAAAAATGAAAGGACCATTCATGAGAAACAGCTATTCCTTCTTCAGGCTTTTTACTCCATTTCCCTGATTATTATTCTATTTCTAAATGCCGTCTTCACTCTATCACAGACACAGATACTACAGGTGAGTGTCAGAGGCCAGGTGCAATGAGTTGCCAGAGCAGAGAGTGAATTAGGGCAGAGTTGCAATAACCCCCAGGTTTCTGACTAAAGTCAGCTTTCTTCATTGTATTTCAGGTTCGGCCTCTTCCACATACTTCAGTTCTTGGCTTGAGAGCTGAAAATAGTAATGGAGTTATAGACTCACTATGGGAATAAGTGCTAGGAAAGAGAAAAGGGTAGGTAAAGAAATAATGGTTGTGTGTTCTCTCTGGAAACCACACAGTGGCTTGACATCATGCAATTATTTGCCACGGAGAATTTTTTTTTGTATCCAGTATGCATATATTCACCATCTGGGAATATAATGTATCAGAATAACCGGGGAGCTGATTTCTCAATGAGAAAAACATCAGATAAATTCTAATAGAGAATTTGATGATAGACTGGGATTATGAGTGGAAGGAAGGAAGGTCACAGAGGTAATCTGCCATTTTATCACACCATATCAAGGGTGCATGATATGAACGTGCTTCGGAACTGTGGATACTGAGCTTGGTCACCAGGATGAGTAGTATCTGTCAGGATTCTCCACTGTAAAGTTACTCTTTGTTTTACCATGTCTACTTCATACAAAATAGGAAAATCAGAGACATGAAACACATCTGCTCAGATTTTTTTAAATTTATCTTTATTGTTGAAAGCATTACAAATGCCCTCCTTTTCCCCCATTGACCCCCTCCACCCCTACACCTACCCTCACACCCAGGCCTTCACTGAACTACTGTCTTTGTCCATAGATTATGCTTATATACATATAAATTCTTTGGTTAATCTCTCCCCACCCCATCCCTTCCCTCTGGGATTATACCCCTTCTCCCCTATCCCATCTGGCAACCAACAAAAGTACTCTATTTATGAGTTTGTTCCTGTACTGCTTATTCATTTTGTTTATATATTGTTGATGGATATGTATTTATTGCAATTTTATTGTTAATTTTTTTATCTGCTTCTTCAAGAAGACCCTTCAACATTTCACATAATATTGGTTTGATGGTAATGAACTTCTTTAGCTTTTTCTTATCTGGGAAGTTCTTCATATGTCCATTGATTCTAAATGATAGTTTTGCAGGATAGACTAATCTTTGTTGTAGGTCCTTGCTTCTCATCACTTTAAATATTTTTTGCCACTCCCTTCTGACCTGCAGTTTCTGTTAAGAAATTAGCTGACAGTCTATGGGAGCTCACTTGTAGGAAACTAATTGCTTTTCTCTTGCTGATTTTAAAATTCTCTCTTTGTCTTTAACCTTTGGCATTTTAATTATGATGTGCATTAGTATGGGCCTCTTTGGGTTCATCTTGTTTAGGACTTCCTGGACTTGTCTATCTATTTCCTCCCCCAAATTAGGAAAGTTTTCTGTCATTATTTTTTCAAATAAGTGTTCAATTTCTTGCTTTGTCTCTTCTCCTTCCAGTACCCACATGATGTGAATGTTGGTATGCTTGAAGATCCCCAGAGGCTCCTTACACTATCATTATTTTGACTTCTTTTTTTCTTTTTGTTGTTCTGGTTGGGTGTTTTTTGTTTCCTTATATTCCAAATTGATGGTTTCATTCTTGCTTTCACCTACTCTACTGTTGAATCCCTGTAAAGTATTATTTTCTTAAATATATTTTTATTGATTTCACAGAGGAAGGGAGAGATAGAGACATCAATGATGAGAGATAATTATTGATCAGCTGCCTCCTGCATGCCCCCTACTGGGAACTGAGCCTGCAACATGAGCATGTTCACTGACTGGTCAATGCTCAACCACTGAGCTACACTGCCCAAGCTGTAAATTATTCTTTATTTTCAGTTAATGCATCCTTCATTTCTGACTGGTTCTTTTTTATGCTTTGATGTCTCCACTAAGTCCCTTGAGCATCCTTATAACCAGTACTTTGAACTCTACATCTAGATTACTTGTTCCTTTTTATTTAGTTCTTTTTCTGGAGGTTTTTTTTTTTCTGTTCTGTTTTCTCATTTAGGACATGTTTCTTTGTCTCCTCATTTTGGCCACCTCCTATGTTTGCTTCTATGTATTAGGCTGAGCTACTACAACTCCTAGGCTTGGCAGTGGCTTAATGTAGTAGGTATCCTATAGGTTTTAGTAGCATCGCCTCCCTAATCACCCCAACTGGGCACTGGAGGTGCACCCCTCTGGGTTGACTGTACACCCTCCTGTTTTAACTGAGTGTTGATTGCTGTTGGCACATCAATGGGAGGTACTTACTCAGGCTGATCAGCTACAAGGATTGGCCGTGACCAGACACCACCACCAACTGACTTGGAGGATCAGCTGTGCAGGGGCCCACCACACAGAGAAAGACTTACTTCAGCAGGGCTGTGGTACCCACTAAGTCCACCCCCTTGAGTGTGTCAGTTGTGGAGGTGGTTGGGAGATGGAGGTAGTTGTTCTAAAGCTGTCCACTGGGTGTGCTGGCTCTAGGGCCTCCTGGTAGGTGCAGGCCAAGGTCAGCTACCTCCTGTGTTCTGCCCAGGGCCACCAGGCATAAAGTACAAAGCAATCTGCAGATGACTGCTTCTTGTGCTACTGGTTGGTGACCATAGGGGTAATGCCAGTCAGAGTGCTAGCAGCCACAGAAGCTTTAGTGGTTAAGGCTGTGGTAATGTCAACAGAAAAACTTTCACTTTTGATGCCTGTATCCTCTCAAAATATAAGCACAAAACGTTAGAACATGAGGAAAGGAAACCCAAATTTTCTTTGCAAATCCAAAGATGAAATTCCTGTGACAGGAAACCAGCTCTCAGAGCATACATGAGACAGCACTGAGGCTCTCCCAACATCATCTGGGAAGAAGTTGGTCATTTGGAGCTTCTTCAGAGAAGGCAGAGACAGAGACAGAAAATATTTGTAGTGACTGCTTTTGTCACCCTATTTGTTAAATGCCTTTTGAAGACTCAAAATGTGCGGGGTCTGGAATGGTAATAGAAGCAACTAACAAATGGGATATTAGTGGATATTTCCACTAATTAAGTTTCCCTATTTAATAGCATCTTAATTTATTTTTAGGAAATTGTTTCTTCCCCATTATATGACATCTGTGTGAGACAATAAATTCAGATGCTTGCCTCTTACTGTCAAAATTGAGAGGCATTGATTGGACTGTTGGGCCTCAGAGGGAAGGTAGAGGAGGGTGGGGATAAGAGGGAAAGGTCAACCAAAGAACTTATATGCAAGCATATAGGCCTAACAAATGGACATGGACAACAGGAGGTGAGGGCACGAGTGGGGGGGGGTAGGGGGGTAATGAAGGGATAAGGACACATGTAATAACTTAATAAAAAAATTGATTAGCAAAATCCTTTCTCTCAGACACTTCACACTGAGAGATGGTTAGGCAGTAAACAGTTTTATGGTGTTAAGTCTTTAGAGAGTAATACAGGGAAAATAAATGAAAGTCACATGGGTGCTAGTAGAGGCACCCACTGGCAGATTAAGCTCTTACTATTAGCCCAGCTCTATGGTTTCAGCTTTAATCCTCTGGAGTTGCCTTGCCCTTCGCATTGTCAATCCCATTTCTTCAGCTCCCCCATTACTGTTGTGACCTTCCGACATCTTTCCAAAATAATGGCTTTTGTCTATATTACCCAGGGTCAAGTTCTGCTTTGTGTCCCAAACAAATTCTATATGATGCAGTCTTATATGCCATGTTTGTCTTTGAAGTTGAATTTTCCTATATAAAAAATGATGGAAGACACAAGATCAATTATCCTTGGAATGTAAACCCTATTAGAGTAAATCTTGTGTACAATAAATCAGTAAACAATGGTAAACCACTTCACTGTGCTCAAATGAAGTCCAAATTCTTGTCCTGGTGCAGCATTTCATGTAGGCTTTGGCAGGTGGGGGAGCTAATAAGCCAAGGCTGAAATAGATCTGCATTGTAGAGTAAAAGGTGGCCAAAAGCACTTATAGCTGAAAAGATTGCCAGTATATGTAGGTTCAATGAAGCTGATATACAGTCTTATTCCTATTTCTGTAAGTGATTATTACCGAAAAATCTAATTATCAATTAAGCATACAGCAGGTGCAGGTCCAGCCAAGAAACTGCACTGGTGTTGGAACAATTAGTCCACAGATAGCAAGACCAAGCTTAGGGGGAATGGAGTGAAAATCCTTGAGGAAAAGACTATTAAGAACTATGCAGGATTCCTGGATCAGGCTTAAGTGTGCTAGAGGGTCACTATTAGGCACAGCAACTGGGCAGATTATGGAAGAGGGAGCAAGTAGTTGCTCAGTTTGGTTTACATGGGGTCTGGATAAAGTAGAGAATTCTGTGATCTGGTTGGGTACCAGAGGTGCAGGCAGACTCTGGGATTCTGGATTCTTGGCTCTCCATAGGGCAGCAGAAGAGACTTGGGGGATTAAGAGCATGGGCATGCTGGAGTTCACCAGAGGAGCTAGATTTTTAGATTCTAACTATGAGTAACATGATGTGTATCCAAACTCAGATTGGCTTTGGCCTGAGGCCCCATATGGAGGCCAGAAGTGACATGCATTTGAGAAAGTGGGGGTGAACAGAAGAATAAAACCAGGGGTGACATCTAAGGTCTTCATGGATTGCCCTCAACCAACCATTACTACCTTATTTCCTTCTAAGCCCATGTCCTAACTTATCTTTTTACCAAACTGGATGGTTAATATTCTCCATGAACTCTTCCTAACTTCTTTTCTATTTTCTTTTTCTATTTCTGCCTTACTCCCACAATGTCAGCTTGACAAAATTTTCCCAGTTCTATAAGGCTGATCTCAAATTCCACGTCTTCATGAAACCTTGAATAAAAATTGAATTCTACCTTCTTTGAATAGTGAAAGACTTTTATCTGTGTCTCTATGTTGTCACTTAATATCATGCTTTATAATAGAGTTTTTTAGCATTTGCCAAGTTACATGAAACTGACCCAAAACTTACTAGGAATACTGACAATACATATATATTCTGCCATATGACACATCCTTCCCATCATATAGATTGCCTATCCTGCAGAAACTTAGGGACTCATGGGTGACTTTGGAGCAAGCACAGTGTGAAAGCTCAGTCCATGTAAATTAATTCAGCATTCATTCTATTGCTGTTTCTTTAATTCCTGCCTCTGGCATGTTTTCTTTGCTTAGGGAGGGGATAGTTCCTCTGAATTTTTGACCCTCACTCTTCTTTGTGATCAGTATGCTGCATGACTGTTCTTTCTAATAGGTGTTATTAGGTTTGCTGCCTCACACAACCCTCTCCCTATCTCCACATTAACCTGCATTTTCTTGGCAATGGCGCAGTCACCAGCAGTGTTACTGCCTGCATCATCCCTCTCTTCTTGCTCCAAGTGGTACTTCGCTGGAATTAGCCAAGTAGGAGCTCAGAGGTGAGACTATTTCCACACAAGCAAAACCAAGAGGTAAAACTATTCATTGAGACAGATCATATCCTGAACCTTCATGTATAATGAAAAATCAGTTAAGGAGGCCAAAACTTAGCTTGATTACCTGAAATAGACAAACCTGTTGGACTACTGAGGATTTCTGTTGTCTATTATGAAGCCATTAATGCAAACTCACTTTGTTAACAGTAAAAAAGGACAGTCTACTGACTTCATATATTTAAAGTCTTAAGAAAAATATAGAGAAACATTTTCATATAACCAGACATCAAACACCTGAAATAGATATGTTTATACATAGGCATATGACTATATTTAATTATCTATGTAAATATATATAAAAGCCTAAGCGAATGATTGAACGAGCAACCAATAGGCCAGCTGGTTGCTATGATGAGCACTGACCACCAGAGTGCAGATGTTCAACACAGGAGCTTCCCCCTGATGGTCTGTGCGCTCTCACAGCCAACCTCCCACACTGGCCAACCTCCCACAGTCCCTCCCCCTAGCTGGCTGGCACCCCTGATCTTAGCTTGGCCAAGGGGTCCCACAGATGCACAAATTTGTGCATTGGGCCTCTAGTGTTAATTATATAAAACTACTGCCCTGGTGCACGAATTCATGCACGTTGGAAGGAAATTACTTAGAAGTTGGCCCATGGGGCAGGACTGGGCAAGACAGGCCAGACACATCCTGGAGCCAACCTCCTAAGGCTCCTCCCCAGCTGGCCACACCTGAGTGGCAGTGCAGTTTGAAAGGCATCTGCAGAGTGAGCAGGGTCCCTCAGCCTGGCCTGTGGAAATTAGGTAAAAACTGGCTCTCCAACATTCCCCAAGGAGTCCTGGATTGCAAGAGGGCAGTTCTAGGGTGACACACCCTGAAATCAGTCTCCCTCCTCTCTAGTTCCAGGGTGCGTCACCTGAGAACCGCCACTTCCAAGTCACCATAGCTCAGCAGCTCCTGCTTTGAGTGTCTTCCCCCTGGTGGTCATTGTGCATCATAGCTACCAGTCCAACAGTCCGAAGGTTGAATGGTCACTTAACCTTTTACATGTACAGATGGCTACAGGATGATAGAAGTGGCCAGAGACAGAGGAATATAGTCTTAAAATGTTGAGTAAGGTTGGTAAGTTTTAAATAATTTTGAAAGTGAAGCATTCTATTCTAGCATATTAGAATCAGAGGAACTCCAAACTCTCAATTTTATATAGTAAAAACTGAGGCACAGCGCTAGCCAGTGTGACTCAGTTGGTTGGAGCATTGTCTCATGAGCCAAAGGGTCATGGGTTCAATTCCCAGTCAGGGCACATATCCAGGTTTCAAGTTCAATCTCCAGTTGGGATGCATGTGGGAGGCAACCAGTTGAACTCTCTCTCTCTCTCTCTTTCTCTCTCTCTCTCTCTCTCTCTCTCTCTCTCTCTCTCTCTCTTCTCTCTCTCTCCCTTCTATTCTCTTTAAAAATTATGAGGGAGTCCTAGTTGGTTTGGCTCACTGGATGGAGCATTGAACTGCAGACTGGAAGGTCCCGAGTTCAATTCTGGTCAAGGGCACATGCTTGGGTTGTGGGCTCAATCCTCAGTAAGGGGTGTGCAGGAGGCAGTCAGTCAATGATTCTCTATCATCATTGATGTTTCTATCTCTCTCTCCCTCTTCCTTCCTTTCTGAAATCAATAAAAATATATTTAAAAATTAATGAGGGAAAAATCCTCAGGTGAGGATGTTTTTTAAAAAAAATCTGCTAAAAAAATAAATAAAAAGACAAGCCACAGACTGTATGAAAAATCTTTGTAAAGAATATATTTGCTAAAAGATTTGTATATAGAGTATATAAAGAACTCTCAAAACTCAACAAGAAATAAACAATCTAAATTTTAAAATGGGGAAAAATATTTAAACAAACACCTTACCAAAGAGAATATATAGCTAGCAAATGAGCACCTGAAAAGATGTTCAGCATCAAAAGTTATTAGGGAGCCCTGACTGGTTTGGCTCAGTAGATAGAGCGTCAGCCTGTGGACTGAAAGGTCCCAGGTTTGATTCTGGTCAAGGGCATGTACCTTGGTTGCGGGCACATCCCCAGTGGGGAGTGTACAGGAGGCAGCTGATCTATGTTTCTCTCTCATCGATGTTTCTAACTTTCTATCTCCCTTCCTCTCTGTAAAAAATCAATAAAATATATATTTTTTAAAAAGTTATTAGGGAAATACAAATTAAGACCACAATGAGATTCTACTACACACACATTAGAAAGGCTAAAATTAAAAGGGGAACATGAAGAAAAGTTGAAAAAGAATAATGAATTCACATAAGAGCATATTTAGTTTTCTTGTGTTATACTTATATTTTTATTGTATTAGCTTTTAGATTTATATGAAAATAAAGTTCTTAATTCTATGCAAAATACCACAAATATACTGCAAAAATAGGAAATAAATATTGGAAATTAATTATATATATATATATATATATATATATATATATATATATATATATATATATCAGTAGTAGTTGATTTGAATATGAAATGTAATGTTATCTAAACTCTGTAGTTGCATTTAGAGGGAGAACCCCAATTGCTCTAAATTCTTACTTGGGTTATTGAAGAAGAGAAATCGACAAAGAAATAAGAGGCGTTCCAAACAGACAACAAACTGCATAAAGCAAGGGAGGTGGAGAGGGAGACTACTGAGGAGAGAATATATTTAGGCCACTTAAATAAATCTCAGAAAGATGAGAACAAAAAAAAGCTAAAGAACACGATAAGGAACAAGATGTTATCAGCTTACCAAGTGGTGTGCCCATGGAGAGGTGAGGACAAAATAAATGTAATCTAAATGGCTGCCAAGGAGAATGAAGAGTGGGGAGAAGTCAATAGTGTTGAGTGTTGCTCAGAGGTCAAATAAGAGGAGATCTAAAATACCAGCTGACTTAGATGCATGAGAGTCACTAATGATATCAGGAGCTGTTTTAGTGGAATAGATGAGAGTAAAACCAAGCAGCAGGGGAATGAGCTGGAAGTGAAAGGCTGGGAAATAGAGATAGCAAGCACAGCTAGTTCATATAAGAAGTTATATGGTGAAGCAGGGTGAGAAAGCAGAAATAAAAGAGAGGTGTAGGGTTGAAAAACAAGTGTTTTGGCTTTGTTGTTTGTTTTGTTTTGAATGAAAAGTTATGAACAGATTTTAAACTAGGAAGCAGAAATCAAAATTGAGAGGAGAATCAACAAACTGATTCTAAAATTTGTATGAAAAGACAAAAATCTAGGATAGCTAATTCAAAAAAGAAAAGAGCAAATTTGGAAGCTACAGTAATGAGCATTGTGGTATTGGTGAAAGCGTAAACAAATAAATCAATAGAACAGAATAGAGAGCCCAGAAATACACCCACAAAAATATAGACAACTGATCTTTGACAAATTAATAAAGTTAATACAATGAAGATTCTTTTCAAGAAAAAGTGTTGGAACAACTAGACTTCCATTTACAAAAGAAATGAAGCCTTTTACCCTTCATAAAATTAATTCAAAATGAATCATAGAGTTAAATGCAAAATGCAAAATATTAAACTCCTAGGGTACAGGAGAAAATTTATATGACCTAGGTTATGGCCATGAATTTTTAGATACAACACCAAAGACACAATCATGAAAAAAGAATTGGCATATGGACTTCATTAAAATTAAAAACTTCTGCTATACAAAAGGCACCATGAAAAGAATGACAACACTTACAAACTGAGAGAAAATACTTGTTAAATACATCTTATATAAAACTGTTATGCAAATTATACAAAGAACTCTTAAAACTCAATCAAATCTAATAAAAGAGTAATATGCTAATTGCATCGCTCCACTACACCCCAAGCCATGCTCACCAGCCAATCAGAGTGACTATATTAACCCAACCAAGATGGTAGCCAGCAGCCATAGAGCTAGAGCAAAGAAGAGGCTTGGTTGCCCTGGTGATGGAGGAAGCTACCTGCCTAGGCAGGCTGTGGCCTCTGCTCAAGGCAACAAAGTTTCAATTATAGAAGATAAATAAATCCCAGATACCTGCTTCCAGCCAGACTCACTGGGAGCTTGGGTCGCTGGGAGCTGTGGCCAGCCTGCAAACAGCCATCAGCCACTCACCCAGGCTGTCCAGGCACCCCAGTGGGGACCCCCACCCTGAAGGGGCTGTGGCCAGCATGCAAACAGCCATCAGCCCCTCACCCAGGCTGGCCAGGCACCCCAGGGAGGGACCCCCACCCTGAAGGGGCTGTGGCCAGCATGCAAACAGCCATCAGCCCCTCACCCAGGCTGGCCAGGCACCCCAGGGGAGGACCCCCACCCTGAAGGGGCTGTGGCCAGCCTGAAAATGGCCCTCAGCCCCTCACCCAGGCTGGCCCCCAGGCTGAACTCCAGCGGGACCCCTACCCTGATCTGGACACCCTTCAGGGAAAACCAGCTGGCCCCCACCCATGCACCAGGCCTCTATCCTATATAATAAAAGGATAATATGCAAATTGACCCTAACAACAGAATGACTAGGAATGACTGGTCACTATGACACACACTGACCACCAGGGGGCAGACACTCTATGCAGAAACTGCCCCCTGGTGGTCAGTGCATTCCCACATGGGGAGCTCTGCTCAACCACAAGCCAGGCTGACAACTGCCAATACAGCGGTGGTGGTGGGAGCCTCTCCCACCTCCTCAGCAGCGCTAAGGATGTCCGACTGCAGCTTAGGCCTGCTCTCCACTGGCAAGTGGACATCCCCCAAGGGCTCCCAGGCTGCCAGAGGGATGTCTGACTGCCAGCTTAGGCCTGATTCCCCAGGGAGAGGGCTTAAGCCAGCAGGTGGAAATCCCCTGAGGGGTCCCAGACTGTGAAATGGCACAGGCTGGGCTGAGGGATCTCCCTGAGTGCACAAATATTTGTGCACCTGGCCAATAATAATAATACTAATAATAATAACAATAATAAAACAACTCAGTTAAAAATACTTCAAAGATCTTAACAATCATCTTACCAAAAGTGATGTCTAGATTGTAAATAAGCATATGAAAAAAATGAGAGCTACTATCAAGTTCCTGAAAGATGCAAGGGAACCAACTCCAAAGCACCTGTGAAGAAATTGAATTTAAAGAAAGAATACACTTTCAGTTTTAAGCAAGAAGGAGGATGTGATCAAGAAAATTTTGATAGATTCTCATTGGCATTTATGGCTTCAGTGATTGGAAGGTATTGAAGGCTGTGAAAAGCAAGTAAAAGCATTTAAATGGTAGTAAAGTGGGACATTGGTGTGCACATGTGTACTAGTATATGTGTGTTTCAACAAATAAATATAAATAGCTTTGTTGGGAAAATGTATTTTAATTATAGGCATTACAGGGTTCTCATTTTTACAACTGTAATTTAAGAACACAGGAGCCAAACTCACTTGATGGCCTGTGAGATACTGAGAGTGAGGGCTTCACACTTTCAGGTCATAAGAGGACCATTTGATGCATTCTTGCAGTCCATCTTAGACTCTGCTGCTTTTTCTGATGCTCGCTCACTCTCACTAACACACACATGCTCATATAATCCAAAAATTAGTCACCTTTCTGCATGAATGAATTGAAGCTACTTAATAAATATTTTGCTTCCTTTCCCCCAGTCTCCAATAACCTACTGCCATTATTTCTTAACTAGACCCTGGTGCACAAAATTCATGCATGGGAGGGGGTTCCTCAGCCTGGCCTGCACCCTCTTGCAATCCGGGAACCCTCGCGGGATGTCTAACTGCTGGTTTAGAGATTAGAAAGAAACTTTGTCGGAGAAAAAACAAAACAAAACAAAACAAAACAGAGGCCACTACACCAAGGGTTCTCAGGAGCTAGAATTACTTTCTGCATGAAGATTTGCCAGGCCAGGGAAGAGGGATGGAAGGATTGTGTGTGTGTGTGTGTGTGTGTGTGTGTGTGTGAGAGAGAGAGAGAGAGAGAGAGACCCCCAAAGATTCCAGACTCTTGTTCTAAAGCACAAAACTTTGCTTTCCCCACATTTATTGCATGTCTAAACACAAATCATTTATGTACTTCAAGCAACATGTATTAAGGAAGGAGAATGCAGCCTTAAAGCAACGGGTAGGGGTGTCAGAAGTGAGCAACTCCTCTCATCCCCTCAGCTGAAACTTCTGGGGGGCCTGCCTCTGCAAATCCACATTTGTCTCTTGGTGCGGGAGCACAGCATTATCCTGGGAGGGAAAGGTCACAGGGACTGCACCCGCGGTTCTCACCCCCAGTTTCATTTCCTCACCCTCCTGGGTCGTTTTGCACCCCACCACTGATCCAGTTAATGGGGTCGGAGATCTGCAGCTGGGCACCTCCAGGCAGAGAGCACGCTGGGGGCTTGGTGGTCCAGCTCCAAGGCTCCTGCATACATTCCCCACCCCCACCCCCACCCCCACCCCCAGCTTCCTGCCTGCAGGCAGCAGCTGGGGTGTTCCACCCTGCAGGCCGACTCAATCCGACTGGGTTAAAGGAGAGATTGGGTGGCTTCCAGGCAGGCGGCTCTGGCTCTGTGGCTAGCACCTTCGAATTGCACCCCGCTGGAGGGAAAAGAAAAGCCTCCTCAAAAAGAGGTTTTTCAAAAGCCTTCAGGGACCAGGAGGGCCTTCCTTCCCCTGGCTACCGCCCTGCTCCCTTCCCGTGCTTGGACTGGCGCCACCTGTGTCTGCCACCACCCACCCCCAATTCCCCATTCCCCATCCAGTGATCAGCATCTGCTGGCTGAGGGGAGGGACCACGAGGTTGGCCAGCAGGCCCCTATAAGACGATTGGAGTGGTCTGTGTGCATCATAGCTACCGGTCTTTCTGGTCCTTCGGTCATTCCACTGTAATGGTCACTTAGGCTTTTATATATGGGGATGGGCTAACTTTCTTCCACTTTACCATCTGCCTTTTGAATACATGTTTGCAAAAACCCATTTCTGCATTGAATTATTTTTATCCTTTTGGATTTCAGCATTTCTTCTTCCTCTAATTGTGCTAGTAATTGTTTCTGATCTTTTCCTCACTTCTGATCTGTTTCACATCCCGGGACTTTGTCCCCAGGTCTCACAGGGATGCTGTGATCTTTAGATTTTGAGATGTAAAGGCTGCAAGAGTTAAGGGTCAACATAAGAAAATATAATACATTGCAACGTTGTTGCCTAAGAGGGTGATAAACAAGTACATAACATTCTTTTTCTGAAAATGTAGATTCTAAATCCTGAGTGAACATCAGAGTAAATAGTGGAATTGTTAAAAATGGGAATTCCTAGGCCCCATCTACAGAACTCATAATAGGCCTCCGGAGAGGAGCCGGTTGTTAACAAGCATACCAGGAGGTTCTGATGCAGGTTCATGGGCCTCACTCAGAGAAATTCTTCAAAATAAATGCAAATGCTTGGCTGCCATTGCAGGGATCCCCAGGTGTCTACTTCATAATATTAGAAATAAGAGTTCAGAAAGCTTCAGGATTGGTACACCCTGCAGTTCCACAATGTCTTCAGGGATGTACCATATTTTCCAGCATATAAGACGACTGAGCGTATAAGACAACCTCCAACTTTTAAGAAGATTCTCCTGGGTTAAAAAGTCCAGACGGAGACCACATGTGGCACAAAAAGGAGCCGACCGGAGACACTTGCGGGCTCCAACTGGCTCCATTGACGACCCCCGACTTTTGAGAAGATTTTCCTGGGTTAAAAAATCGTCTTATATGCTGCAAAATCCGGTAGGTTTCTCCCATTTTCAACTCTGTGGTGGTTGGCCTGCTGAGTGGTCCTGAGCTCTCTCCCCTCAGAGTCGCCAGATGGCTACAGAGTATCAGACGTCACCTCTCACATCCAGAAGGGACATGTTTTCGTTTTGCTTCTTCTAATAAAGGAAGAAAGTCTTTTTCAGATGCATGCACAGTAGATCAGTAGATCTACCCTTACACATTTCACTGGCCTGCATTGGGTCCCATGTCCGCCCCTAAGCCATTAGATGCCACATGAAATGGGACGGCTCAGATTGTCTCAGACTGGCCAAGAGCTAGGTCATGTGGCCAGAGCAGTGAGCAAGTAGATCAGAGGGGAGAACAAAAGTGAGAAAGGCCTTGAGTAGGTAGCCCTTAATGCCTAAGAAATATTTTACTTATTTCCCATAATTTATTTTTCACATGATTTCTACAGAATAGAGCATTGTGGTGTCAATGTTAACACAGGAGGTCTCCCTCATCCACAGGGGGAAAGTTCCAAGATTCCCAGTAGATGTCTGAAAGCTTGGATAGTACTGAACCCTGTGTATACTATATTTTATTATGCCCATAATGAAGTTTAACTTATAAATTAGGCACAGTAAGAACTAACAATAACTAATAACAAAAAAGAATAATTATAACAATATATTACAATAAAAGGTATGCCAATGTGCTGTCTCTATCTATCTATCTATCTATCTATCTATCTATCTATCTATCTCTCTGTCTCCCCAGATATATGGAATGTTAGAGTTGGCAAATTCATACACAGAAAGTAGAATAGTGGTTGGCAAAAGCTGGGGTTGGGAGAGAATGGGGAATTGGTTTTTAATGGCTACAGAGATGAGGAAGAGGAAAAAGTCCAGCAGATGGATGGTGGTGATGGTTGCATGGCAATGTGAATGTATTTAATGCCTCAGAACTGTACACTTAAAAATGGTTACAATATAAATTTTACCTATAGCAATAAAAGCATAATATGCTAATTAGACCAGACAAACCTTCCAGATGAAGTCAGGGCTGCGAGGGCTGAGGCAAGCTGCAGCAGCTGTGAGGGCCAAGTCCCTTGCATGAATTTCATGCATCAGGCATCTAGTTATATATATAACAATTTAAAAATAAATATGAATTTGCTAAGATAAAATCATGCCAAACAGTCATCTTCTTTATGACTGAGGTGATGGACTGGGGATCAGAGGGAATTTCATAGGCATTCATCTTGAATACAGCAAATCGGCTGATAGTCTCTCCTTTTAGACAAGAAATGAAAATTTGATAATAGCACAGTTTGGTAGAGTCAGAGCTAATGCAGCAAGCTCATGAGGATCACTGTCAACCTGCTGTTTTTCAATTCTGGTTGCACTGGGTGACTTAAATATTTAAAAATTGCTGGACCCCAACTCATAAAATCTCTGGGGATGGGGTCAGGGCCATGAGAGTTTTAGAAAGTTTCCAGCTAATTCTCATGTGCAGTCAGTGATCACTGAGGTCAGTCTCAAGGAAGGTATTTGTGACATGCCTCAGTTCTCTACCTTGAGGGGACACAAAAAAAATAAAATGAAGATTTAAAATTAATCAGACCTGAGTTTCAATTCCAGACTCTCCATTGTCCATGTGTTACTCTAAAACCTTGGGCCGACACACAATATATCTGAGCTTTAGTTTGCTCACGTGGAAATAGGATTAAGTCTACTTACCGTGCAGGTGAATGTGAAAAGAAGTCAGGGTAGACTGTAGCTTTCAGAAGGGGACTCAGGGGTGCAGCATGCAAAGGACCTTAACTAAGTGGATATGATTCCAATGGGAGCAAATTTGGGAAGGCCAGTTACCGACAGGCGGCCCAGCCTCAGTGCAGCATGGATCACACAGGAGCACACGGTATTGGGGTGGGATGACATGGGATAGGCAATGCCACCCAGCACATCCTCAGGGAAGGTTATGAAATACCATGAACGGCAGTCTGAAGAACTGAAATAAAGGTGCCTTTAGGGGCTTGGTCCAAAACATTCCTGAACCGGCTAATGGTAGAACCTAATAAATCAACTAGAGGACAATTACCGTTAATTCAGTTCAACAAAATTTTATTAGCGTATCCTCAGTAACAACCACTTTTCTGGGAGCTATTGGAAATACAGCAAATTGTAAAAATCTAGGAATACTCATATCTGTATTAATAAACATTTTGGACAAAGAAACAGGAAAAAATGAATCAATGAATAACAAATAGTTGGGCAAGAAGACAGAGTGGCCCCAAAGGGATAACCTGATGAAGCAAAAGTTTCAAGAAGAAAGAAATGGCTATTTATTTTTAACTCTGAGTTAATGATATGGGCAATATATTCTTCTGTGGTTGAAATGAAGTCATATCTCTTGCCCTGACCGGTTTGGCTCAGTGGATAGAGTGTCGGCCTGCGGACTGAAAGGTCCCGGGTTCAATTCCGGTCAAGGGCATGTACCTTGGTTGCGGGCACATCCCCAGTGGAGGGTGTGCAGGAGGCAGCTGATTGATGTTTCTGACTCTCTGTCCCTCTCCCTTCCTCTCTGTAAAAAAATCAATAAAATATTTAAAAAAAAAAAAAAAGAAATGAAGTCATATCTCTTAATGAAATAAAATCAGTATCTTAGTTTTGGCCAAAATAGTGTTCTACTACATATTTGACCTCTCTAAATGTCTAGATTCTGTTATATTGTTCAGATTATTTAATTTTAAAAAGCAGTATGCCTTATAAATTGAAGAAAAGTTAAATAAATATAAAAACTTAGCTATATCTCTTGAAAAAAGGTAGACAGATATTGTCTTATCATGGTAGGAATAATATGGACATTGCCATAAAATGCACTATCAACTGGTTCATAGTCAAATGAGAAAGGAAAGAAAGAAAGAGAACATAGGGAGGCAAGAGAAGGGGTGCATAGGTGCAGGGAAAGATTGATTGATTCATCAACGTAAATAAATTTTACTGAAACTAATAAAATCTGTGAAGCAATTTCAGCATGAGACAGAAGTTGAAAGTACACCCATTTAGATACAAAATCATGACTCACACTTTTCTGTTCTTTCTAAAGACGACAAGTAAGCCAAAATGTTTTCAAAATTACATTTTCCACATCACCTGAGCTGATATACTGGAGTAATATGAAATATTATAAATTTGACTTTCAAAGGTGGTGTTTCAACTTGCTTTTTCCAGTGTGGAAAATTAAGCCAATCCTACTGAATTGATTTACTGCAGAAAACAAACCTTGGAAAGGGTCGTTCAACCCCCAAAGGGATATATTTTTTGATCCCCAGGCTACTCTTCAGGGGGATATAGTTTTGATGTTCTCTTGGGGAGCGATGATATAGCGTTGTCATTTAAAAAATCAAGCATCCCATTTAGTTGCATAGAACCGTTGCTAGACTGTACACCCCCTTTTAATTGGAGCATCAGTGCCGTTCCTTTGTGGCTCTTCTAAAGGTGGGTGTATATGCCTTTTCTGTTTATTCATTTTATATTCGTTAGCTGCAGTAATGATGCCATGAACTGGAGAGTCCTGCACAAGGCATGGCATAAAGGGGACATGGAATAAATGCGTGTTAAAGAAAAGGAAGGAGAGGAAGGTTTAGAGTAAGGTTAAGTCAAGAATCACCACTTTACTGTTTTTTAAATATTTTTTTATTGATTGTGGAGAGGAAGGGAGAAAGATAGAAACATCAATGATGAGAGAGAATCATTGATTGGCTGCCTCCTGCAGGCCCCACACTGGACACTAAGCCTGCAACCCGGGCATGTGCCCCTAACTGGGAATCAAACTGTATCCTTCTAGTTCATAGGTCAATGCTCAACCACTGAGCTACACTGGCCCAGCTTTGTTTATATTTTCATTGAGCTCCTCCAGAGCTTCATCCCATAACTATGCTCTGGATGTCTAGCCATCGGGAACCCTGTTTTTATCCATCAGCATTTTAAACGAGCACCTGCAAACAGTGTTTGAAGCGAGGTAGGGGGAACAATAAGTGAATGCCCTGATGAGAGATAATAACATGGATTATTTTAGGAGAAGCAAGTGGCTCTCATTCTGTGGGTCGTGACCCCTTTGGGGGTCGAACGCCCCTTTCACAGGAGTCGCCTAAGACCATCCTGCATATCAGATATTTACATTACGATTCATAACAGTAGCAACATTACAGTTATGAAGTAGCAACGAAAATAATTTTATGGTTGGGGGTCACCACAACATGAGGAACTGTATTAAAAGGTCGCGGCATGAGGAAGGTTGAGAACCACTGCAAGATTGTTTCATGTGCTTTTAACGGGAACAAAGAGTAAATGGCCCCAGTACCCATTGCCTCGCCCATTCACAGATTCCAGCCTGTCTGCATACAGACCTGATGCCTCAAACGTGAAATGGGCAAACTGGCCATTTGGCTATTCCTCCCATCCCCCATTGGTTACCCTTCCTATTGCTTCCCCCAGCCATGGACATCCTCTTAATCACCTTCAAAGAGGCTGTTGGCAGGAGGAGTTAGAGAGAGCGGAGGGGACAATGCACCAATTGTCCTTAGACAAAGGCAGAGAAGGAAGAATAACAGAGAAGGCAGAACACAGAGCCTCAGCTGTAACTCGGGGCCCACCATCCCCAGATGGTACCATGCATCAGCATCTCTCCCTGCGAGAAAAATTGGATTAGTCTCCGCCTTGTCTCCTAATGGACACACTCTGTGATCTTTAGAGCTTCATTTACTGGGTTAATAGTGCTTTGCTTGAGTTCCTTTGCTATGGGGGGAAAAAAGGGAAAGAAAAAACCTGTAAGAAGAAATATTCTGGGTGCCGTCCGCAACCACTGACACGAGTAATATCGTATTCATCACAGACAGCCCTCGTATCTCATTACTGCTGAAGAGTTGCCCTGGAGGCATCTGAGCCTGGCCAGGCCAGGCCTCTCATGTGGAACCGTTCAGGTATATTGTGAAATGATTTAATGCGATAATAATGTCCACTTTGTGAGATAGATTATGTTTTTCATAGTGGCTGATGGTTAATGAATGAAACATTAGCAAACATCACTAAAACATTATTGGGAAATTCAGATGAAGAGATGGAGTTCTTTTTCCTGCTTCTTCTTGGCTTTCTCCCCAAGCGGTCCTACCCTCGCCCTTCCCCCACTTCGATGCATAAAGATGGAAAGCAGAAGAACTTCCAAGAATCAGAAAACTTAATTTATTTAAAGGGGGGAAAAAATCCCAGCTGTGTGCTCCTGCCTCTCAGCCTCTCCCTACCGAAAGGGGGTATGAATACTAAAAAGGTTCAAACATGAGCTGAAATATCTCTTCTTAAATCAAATGAGAATCAATGAAAGCGCAAACCTGAACAAATACATTATATGTTGGCCCAGTTTATTAGATGAAGCCGTTTACCCTGATTTGATTTATCTGGCAATACACAGCTCAGCTGTGAAATGAGATAAGCCAAGCCCATTCACCTTATTTACTATATTATCACAGCTCTCGCTAGCACTGCGATGGCTAAGGGTCTGTCAGCAGTTCCATTACAAATCCCCTGTTTCAACAGCTGCAAAGATTCACTCCCAGCAGCTCCGTGGCATGGTCAAGTCCAGGAGCACAGCTTCTGAGAAGATGGCTGTAGCTCCATCTTGTTCCTTGCCATCTCTGTGCTGAGTAACCAGGAGGAATGGGACTGTCCCGTGTCCGTGAGGCTTGTTCTCACTGGCTGAAGAGGTCAGGCGTGCTCCTGCTTATATCTTACTTTGAGCCTTCTCTCACTGACCTTTCCTATATAGATATTTCCAACATGTTCTTTTTTTCACTTCCATCCATTTTGGAATGCAAAAGCCTCCACATTGCCCAGGGCCCATCTCCACCATCAGTAGGTCTTCATCCAGACAGCAATGAGGGGCTGAGAAAATTGAAGACAGACATGCTATCACATTAATGGGTGGGCCTGCCTGGGAGCAGGAGGACAGACCTGGTTATTTTGAGTTTTTCAATAAACATCTACAATCCAGATGCCCGGATTCAATTAAGTTATACATAGGAAGAAAGAGAGGCAGGGGAGGGATGTTTCTGTTATTAAAGTTTTGTTTAAGAGGTAATAAAAAAAAGCACTCTTATCATCTTTCAGCCTCCCCTTTGTTCCAGCTCCACAGAGCTTGCAACCCCATGACACCATGTACGGTAAGAACCTTCTATTTGATCCTTCTTGACACACCTCCAGGCTTTGGCGTATGGCACATTCATGCCCAGCAGAAAGCAAGGGAACCGGTGTCTAGCATGAGTGAGATCCCCACTGGTCTCAGGTCTGGATCGGGGCAGGGCCGCTGGGCTGAGAGAAAATCCAAAAACAAAAGCACAGAAGACGTCTGGGTAGCACGGAAGGCCAGCCCTGGGCATTGTCCTTGCTCTCTTCTGAAATGCCACTAAAATAAGAAATGGAGTAAAATAAGCCTCAGCCTGTAGGCACAAAGAAAACAGGAGAGGATTCACATGCAGATGAGCACGTCCAACCCATTTGTTAGAAGCTGGGAAGAAAATGGAAGGCCGGTAACTGACTTAGCAAGACAGAGGAAATCGCTTTGCAACTAGAACCCTGCCTGCCAATGCCTGCCACCCAGAGCAGGAGGTGCGGACCGAGTCTCTAGATAAATTCACCTGGAGAGGCCCCAGCTGCCAGGCACGATGGAGGGTGGGTGACGCCATCCTAACGCAGGAAGACAATGGGAAGTCTATGCAGGGAGTAACGGCCCCTGCCCCCTTCCCTCACTCTGCTCCCCAGATGCTGGTGGCCACACATGTGCTCTCAGTGCTGAAGTACTGCTGTGGTTGTTGTTGGGGGCCGTTTTCAGATGTGATGGGGGAAATATTAGAGATAGAGTAAGCAAGGCCAATGGCCAAATTAGGCTAAGTATTAATTCAGGGAAAGCCAAAAACTGTGCAGGGGAAAAACACACACACACAAAACAAAAAACCACAGAGTCACCTGTGCGGCACCAGCACAGCCAAGGGTGAGCCTGAGAGGGGATGGTGAAGGATTTAGAAAAGGCAGACAGGAGTGAAAGCTGGGTCTCGGCAGGACGCTGCTTCTCCGATGGAGAGACAGCAGCAGTGCCCGAAAGCCAAGTCTTTATTTTATAGCCAGATTCCAGGACGTAAAGTAAGGGTGTCATCAAGATGCTTACACTGTTCTAATCTACTCAATGGCATGTGCCTGAACTCCCTCAGGCCCACTGTACCCACACATGGGGCCAAGTGTTCGGACCATAGGTCCAAGCTTACAGCTACTGCTCTTGGCTATAATTGTGCTGGGAAGGCTCTGCCCTCCAAGCTGGGACTTGCACGTGGCTTTGCCATTGGAGGACTGTGCCCTCTCATTGGTTCATGGCTTGAACCTGTCCAAACACCATAGCCGCTCTCCACAGTCACCACATACAGTAGGCTCAACAGTGAACAGTATCCACAAAGTTCATGATAATAAACAATGTAAAAATAGTGATTATAACCATGTTTTGGAGATAGAGTAGGTGTGAAAGACAATGTAAGGGAACTAAATCTTCATCTACATAAACAGGGCTTAACAAATGGGTAAAATTGGCAGATGAATAAATAAAAAGCAAGCATATTTAGAAACGTGAAAATAAAAAACAAAGACACCGGGGAAAGAATTGAACGCAGGTAATGGCTCAGAAATGAAATCCCCACTGGATGGGTAGACTCTGTTTCTACTTTCCATCTGGATTTATCTGTGAACCTGAAAACAGCTTGGCTGTAGGGAACGTGATGGGCGGGGACTTGGAGACGCTACTCTGCTCTCCACGGTCTCCCTCCATCTCTGCTCTCTGCCCATGGGGCCTTCTTTCATTCCTTCAACACTTGAGCCCTCTTTCCGTCATATGCCTCCTATCCTGGGGGGTTTGCACAAACTGTTTTGTCTCCTCAATATATTCTCTCATCTCCCTTCTCCTTGCTTCCCACTCTTCTTCAGCTCTCAGCTCATCATATCTTCCTCATGGAACCCTGTGCTGCCCACCCTCAGCTAAAAGCCATGCTCTCAACTCTCATGTTACCCTAGTAAACACCAGTTCCTTCAAGTTTCCTGTCCACCTGTTTTCTGTTGTGCATTACTGTGCCACACACCGAAGTTTTGAAATGTCTTCAAGAAGGATCACACAGAAGGTTCTTACCCTTGAACTTCTCTTCTGAAGCAATGTCACAGGAGCTTTGATCCTTTGAATCCTGTCTCTCTCCTCCACTTAGGCTATAAGCTGCAGAGTGTCTATGTATTTTCTCTTGCCTTGTGCTCCTAATGACTAGTACAGTAATTGCCCACATAAAGCGCTCAAAAAGGTGCTAAATAAATGAACAAAAAGAAAACCCAAAAATAAGGGATGAATGAAGCTGACACTCCTTTAATGAAAAAGCTTGATACCCAAACTTGTGTAAATCCAGAAAGAGCTTTCCTATGAAAGTTTATGCTTCTCTGTCCTTGAAGCTCACATGCAAAAATGTTTAGAGGGAAAAGAGAAGCTATTTCCTTGACTCTGTGATTAAAAAATTCCCTCTATGAGCACTTTTACACTACTGGTGGGAATGTGAAATGGTGCAACCATTATGCAGAACATACACCTCAAAATATTAAAAATAGAACTACCATGTAATCCAGCAATTCTATTTCTGGATGTACCCAAAGGAAACAAAGCCACTATCCTGAAAAGATATTTGCAGTGTCCTGTTTATTGCTGTGTCATTCAATGTAGCTGAGATATGGGAACACCCCAAGTGTCTGCTGACAGATGAATGGATAAAGTAAATGGGATTTATGTGGAATATCTTTCAAAAGGAAATCCTTCCAGTTGAGACAACATGGATGAACCTGGAGGATATTATGCTAAGTGAAATAAGCAAGACACAGAAAAACAAATACTGTATAATTTCACCTATATGTGGAATTAAAAAAAAATAGAACTCAAAGAACCAGAGAGTATGATAATGGTTACTAGGGAAAGGGGGGTGGTAATGAAGAGATAGTGGTAAAAGGGACAAACTTCCATTATAAGGTGAACAAATTTTGGAAACTTAATTACAGCATGGTTACTGTGATGGTTAATTTCATGTATCAACTTAACAGACCCCAGGGATACCCCGATAATGGTAAAACATTATTTCTGAGTGTGCCTGCTTGGGCATTTCTGAAAGAGATTAGGATTTGATTCAATAGACCCAATGAAGAGATCCACCCTCACCCATGTGAGTGGATATTATCCAATTCATTGGGGATACAAATGGAACAAAAAGGCAAGTCAAGGGAGAATTTACTCTCCCTCTTAAAGTAAGACACCCACCCATCTTCTCCAGCCCTTGGACATTGAAGCACCTTGTTCTTAAACCTTATAAATCCAGGATTTATGCCAGTGGTCTCCTGGTTCTCAAGCCTTTGACCTGGGCTAGGAGTTATACCACTAGCTACCCTGAGTCTGAAGGTTCTCAGGCCTTCATACTGGACTAAATTATAACCCCTCATTTCCTAGTACTCCAGCTTACAGATGGCATATTGTGGGAGTTCTTAGCTTCCATAACTACATAAGTGAATTCCTACAATAAATCTCCTTTTGTCTATATAAATATACTATTGGTTCTGTTTCTCTGGAGAACCCTGACTTATAGTTACTATCTAAACTAATAAAAGCGGAATAGTAAAATTAACCATTTCTCCGGGACGCCCACAGCCAATCAGAATGGCTGTATGCAAATTAGCCCAGCCAACATGGCAACCACCACTCACGGACCTGAGTAAACGTTTAGGCAGCATCCGTTGCAGCAGGAGCGAGAGCGAAACTACCTGCTCGCTGGCTCCTTAGCCTTTGGCCTGAAGCAAAAACGCATATTTGCAACAATTAAGTGTAACAATTGTTTCATTATAAAAGCCGTGAGGTGAGACAGACAGGAGGCTTCGTTAGTAAAAGGCCGCCTTAAAGGAACAGCATCAATTATAGGAAACCTGCGTCCAGCCGGCCTTGCTGGGACGTTGGGCAATGGGAGCTGTGGGCAGTTTTAAAGCCCCTCACCCAGGCTGGTCAGGCACGCCAGCAGGTGGACATCCCCCGAGGGGTCCCAGACTGTGAGAGGGCACAGGCCGGGCTGAGGGACTCCCTCCACCCCGAGTGCACAAATTTTTGTGCACCGGGCCCCTAGTAGTGAATAATAATTTATTGAATACTGGACATTTGCTAAGAAAGTACCACACACAAAACACACACACACACACACACATACACACAAAACAAGATAACTATGTGAGGTTATGGATTTGTTATTTGGCTTGACTTTGGTAATCATTTCACAAGATGTATCATTTTATATGTTAAATATATATAATTTTTACTTGTCAATCAAATCGTACATCAATAAAACTAAGTGGATGGGGGGGGGAGAAATGATCTTATATACTCAGTATTCATCCCCAATGGCAAATCATCAACAGCATTCCATAATAGCTCAAGAAACAGAAAATAAGCAGCAATAAATACTTAATGATTCCTTGACTGATGGTAGTTTGGAAACCAGTATTCAAATGGTATTTTAAATTCTCAAATATATCTCCAAGAAAAAAATAAACTTGCCTGTTTTAAAGGTAAACTTTATCATATGCAAGGGAT
>PVJC01012627.1:17279-39490 GCA_004026665.1 Murina feae | reverse complement strand
CTGAAGTTAATAGATAAGGTGGTTTTTTTGTTGTTGTTCGTTCATTTTTAGCAAAAATTGGAAACATGCAAAGAAAATCACTTTTTTAGGTCTAGTCCTGGTCCTCTTCCGGTTTTGTCTCAGGGAAGAACCTATGCTCTAATCCTGAATCAGCGGATTAAAGCTACCTCTGAAAGTAGACCGTTGGGTTGGAAATTACATCCTGTCCCCTCACTTACACCAGGATTTAGTCACATAACAGGCTGAAGTAAGACTCACCTTTATTGAGGGAGTTCAGATAGCAAAAAATCAAAGGAAGATGTCTAAGGCTGAATGGTAGAGATAGAGATAATGAGAGCCCCATTTATTGTGTATCCCATGTGTCAGGTACAGTGCTTTTTAGTGCACATGTAAGAATTCATTTTATGTTCAAAACAATTCTGTGGTGTAGCATATGGCACTAATGACTCTTATCTGGACTGGGCATACTTACGGGATAAATGGGGAGATAGGCCTTGATACCTCACAAGGAAAATTCTGGTGCGGAGAACACTGATCAACAAGGACCAAGGAAGACTAAGTGCATTATTAGAACATTATTAAATAATAGGAAGAGGTTAGCCAGCAAGTGAAGAATAGACTATTGAAGAAACTGGTACCAAACACTAACAAAAAACAAGGTCTTCCAGAGAAAATTTATGGTTCTTGAATAACAGGTGGATCAGCTTCCTGCTGAGTTTCCAGGAAAATAGTTAGCATTGCATGAAGCACTTATGCAGATTCTGGTATGTATCATATTCTAGATCTCATAAAATCTCATTAATAGTGATCCAAATTGCATTGTACATTGGACTAAGAGATTTGAGCAGTTCCATTTTTAAGCAATTCTCTTTATTTCCAAAAGTTCAAAATGTCTGATTGGTCTATGAGCATCTTACAAAATGTCTGAACCTGTGCATATACCTATAATATGCAAATAACCATATATGCATTGTTTATGCCAGAACTCTTATGTGCTGTGATATGAAGGTAGTAGGCAGAAGTACAGTTGAAATTCTCTTGGAACATAAATATACTGAAGGTTGCTAATGGAAGACTAATAGATGGTAACAAGAATGAGACAATTTTAATAATACAGTTGATTCAGTATCACTATGGCATGAAAAGGAAAGAAAGAAAAGTTCAAATCTCTAAATTCTGTACTGAAAGATCCAAGGTTAAGATAAGATTGGAGCAAGTTTGTGTATTAGTTTACTAAAAATGATTGAGTTAATTAAAATTCAATTATAGTGAAAACATCTAGATAGACTCATGGCAGCCATTTTAATGAGTTCCATTAAGTGTAGCAATAATAATTCAGCTATTTTGAAACCAGTTTAATATTTTTTATAAGGAATCGATTGTGCACATTTCTCTCATGTCCCCATTGGTAAACTGTAGTAGCAGGAGATTTAGACAGTGAACTCTAGAAATCGTTGTGGTCCTAACTGCTCTGCCTTGGATTCTGTAATAAATGAATGCTAGGTGTGCTTTTTGAGACTAGTATAACCAGCATTTTATCTCTCCCTGCACAACTATTTCACCTTCAAAGAATAATGTTTACACTAACGTAGAGCAGTCAGTCTAAGGCACAAGTGTAAGACAGTCTCCAGTCTTTTCTCAGCTACTGGGAACTCGTTTTAAGGTCAAAATATTTAAAAGTCTCCCCACATATGAATAGTTGTATTTTTAGAATCCTATTGGTTAGTCAAAGGCATAGTGACACAAAAGCTCTATGAATTCAGTAGTAATTTTTATTAGTCACAGCTTTTACATGCATAGGGGCAATATAAGTGGATTTTTGTTTGAGTCTATGATGTTTGTTCTCAGACAAAGCTGTTATATCCTTGTCCTTCCCTTTCCTTTTCTCTGTAAGATAAGGCCATTGGTATTTGAAATTTGGAGTAGAAAAGATAGGCCCTCATGTTACTGGAATTTCTCCTTGGAGAGTTTATCTAGGCAGGAAGCTGGGGAGAAGGAAAATGGGTTACTATGGTGTAACTTTTGACATCTACTTGCTTTTTTATGAGAATTTTTTTATAACTTATTACAAATTTCTATTTTATATATTTGTAATTGGAACAAAATAAAGTTAAAGGAAGAATAAGCTGGATACTTAATCGTTGTCTGAAGTCTGTCAATATTGAGACTTTATACAGATAATTATATGTTTATATATTCAACAGATATTGAGTTTATTGGGCTCAGGCAGGAATGACCAATGAAGCTAGTAAACATCACTCAATGTAGATAATTTATTTATCTTCTTATTGCAGCCTTTTAAGTAAATGACATATTTTATTGTAAAGTGTCATGGCTGCTCAAAAAATACACAGAGGTTCTGATAAATATCCATAGGTTGACTTATGAAGCTCATTAGTAGTTTAATAAGGAGTGATTATTTAAATTTGTCACAGTATCCTAAGTTTAAACATAGCTGTGTATTCATGGATTATTAGTTTACGTTTGAGCACAGTATGCTTCACTCTGACAAGGGCTATTTTCATGGGGGATCCCTGCAGTTATTAAATTAAAAAATGTAACCATAAGGTCACTAACTTTACCTTGATAAAATGCAAACACATTTTTTTTATTATTAGTGGGTTTATCTATATACAGTCTTATGATGCTTAAAGATGGGGATGCATTCTACAAGCCTAGGCAGTGTAGTCTACTATACACCCAGGCTCTGAGATAGCCTATTGCTCTTAGCTACAAACCTGCACAGCATGTTATTCTACTGAATAGTGTAAGCAATTAAAACACAAGGATGCATATTTGTGAATCTAAACATATCTAAATATAGGAAAGATACAGTACAAATATGCTATAAAAGATAAAATATACTTACAGAGGGAACTTACCATGAATGAAACTTGCAAGACTGGACATTGTACTGGGTGAGTTGATGAATGAGTGGTGAGTGATTGTGAGTGCCTAGGACATCAGTGGGCACTAGTGTAGTGGACTCTATACGCTCTGTACACTTAGGCTGTACTACATTTATAAAAATATTTCTGTTTCCAATAATATATTAATCTTTGCTTACTATAACATTTTTCCTATATAAACTTTAATTTTTTAACTTTTCAACTCTTTTGTAATAAACCACAAATATATTGTACAACTGCACAAAATATTTTCTTAATATTCCTATTCTATAAACTGTTTTTCTATCTTAAAGATTATTTTTTAGTTTTTAAACTTTTTTTTTTTAACTAAGACACAAACACACACACAAACATTAGCTTAGGCCTATACAGGGTCAGAATCATCAATATCATTATCTTCCACCTCCACATCATGTCCCACTGGAAAGTCTTCAGGAGCTTTCATCTCCTATTATAATAGGACCTTCTTCTGAAATGCCCCCCAATGGACCTGCCTGAGTGTATTCTGAGTGTCATTCTATTCAGAAATAGGTCCATGGTAATTTGCTTGGCTTTTTATTTTCTTTCTATTTTTTTAAAATCATAGATTTGCTTGTAAGTAGATAATGCACCATTAATATTCCTCTCTGTTAATGAAAACCTTTCAGTGTCAGGATCTGTATTTTCAAACGTTTAAGAAGCTTGTTGAAGTCTATCTGCCAAAGCTTCTGCAAAACCCTTTATTGTGAATTTTCTTGGGGGTTCTTTTTCTTCTACTGTTTCTTTTCCTCTTCATGAATGTCATCCCCATTCAACCCTAGGTCAGAGTTAATTAGCATTTCAACTATAGCCTTGCTGACTTGCAATTTCCTCAATCTTAAAGAATTCTTTGAAATCAATGGACCAATCTCTTGAGTGTATTCTTCCAGATGCCATTCATTTACTCTTGGTGATGTCACCCTAAGACCAAATAAGGTTCTTGATGCAGTCATAGATGTTGTAATCCTTCCAGAATTCCAATATCTTCCTCAGTTGTAGCAATGACCTAAGCAAGGGTCCTCCTCAGGTAGTATGCTAAAGCTCTAACTCCTTGATCCATTGGTTGGATCCAAGAAATGGTGTTTGGAGAGAAAAACACTACTTTAATATAGGGATACATTTCACCAATAAAAGGAGGATGACAAGACCATTCTCAACGATCAACAACATCTTGAAAGATATGTTATTCTCCAAATAGTACTCTATTTCACTGGCATAGCAGTTCAGGAGGGCATGTTGGAAGAGAAGCTGAGTCATCAGGACTTCTTATTGTCCCTGCAGTGTGTGCTTTATGATATGCTTTAAAGACCCTGGGATTCTCAATGTGCCAGATCACAAGGTTTTCAATTTGTAGCCTGCAAGCAAGACTTATTCTGTTCTTAAGCACCTTGAAAGCTGGCATTGACTTGGTCTCCTTAAGGGTTAAAGCCCTTCTAGGCATTTGTTTCCAGAATAGGTTGGTTTTGTCCATATTGTAGATTTGCTCTGGCAAGTAATTTTCCTCATCAGTTTATCTAGATTTCCAAAGATTCTTCAGCTGCTTTTATATCAGCACTTTCAAACTCATCATTCACTCTCACATTATGTAATGAATAACAATTTCTGAATCATTTAAACCCACCCAGACCCAGCAGCAAATTGAACATAGTAGTCGAGTTCAGCATATTCTTTCAACATTATGAACTTTTTGGTTTGGTTGTCATAGTATGAGAGTGACACCCTTCTGGATCTGGTCTTCAGTTCAGGTCACTAGAAATTCCTCTTTATCTGATATAGGGCCTTAAGTTTTTGTTATTACCTTCATTGGAGAAGATTGTTTAACAGCTTTCATCACGTTGTTCTTGTTCTTCAAGGTCATAGATATGGTAGAGTGAGACATGCCTGACGGTTGAGCCATAACCATCACTGAATTTCCACCTTCCCACTTTTTAATCACTATTCATTTTGTTTCTGGGTCAATCACTCAACATGATGTCTTAATGGCAACATCAGCAGTAAATTTTGTGCACTGAGGGGCCATAATGAACAAAACAACATGAGATTAAATCAAACACAAGAGAAGATGATACAATCAAGGGATGCAGTAAATATGAGATGTATGATGTTGCTGCTGATGTAACATAGAATACTGTTTTACTGCAAACCTTCATTTTTAATAAGTAGAAAGAGTGTATTCTAAAATAATGATAAAAAGTATAGCATAGTAGATCCATAAACCAGTGACATAGTCGTTTATTATCATAAAGTATTATATATTATACATAATGATATGTGCTATATATGTGTATAGTACATCATTGTATGTGCTATGTATGTGTATAGCATCCTTATTTACATGTGATTAATCTATTGTGGTACCATGTTAGGACAGCAACTGCATAAGTAGGTGATAAGAAATTTCAGCTCCAATATAATCTTATGGGAACGCTGTCATAAATGCAGTCCATCACTCACGGAAATATCATAATGTGGCACATAAATGTATATTGTACAAAACTGTATATTTCATAAACAAAACCAGTAATTATAAAGTCAACATGGTATAACATGAGGCAATGAAGAGCATATTCATATTAAGAGCATTAAATTTTGGCCTACTGTGCTTTATGTTTAGAAATCATTTTGTTTGCAAGATAACCTCTGAATATAATAAGCTGTTAAAAGAAACTATAGGGCCCTAACTGGTTTGGTTCAGTGGATAAAGTGTCAGCCTGCAGACTCAAGGGTCCTAGGTTCGATTCTGATCAAGGATGTGCCTTGGTTGCAGGCACATCCCCAGTAGGGAGCGTGCAGGAGACAGCTGATGGATGTTCCTAACTCTCTATCCCTCTCTTCCTCTCTGTAAAAAATAAATAAAATATATTTTAAAAAAAGAAACTATATGTAGATAAAGCTAAATTTAGATAAGCATATTACTTCTAAATTTGGCATTTTAAATTAATACCATTAAAAAACAACTTTGCTATGCTTCTTTCTTTTCATTGAAATATTAACATAAATCCTTAGTCTATAAAATTTTAAACTATTATAATCTTGTGTGCAAAGTTTATTATTTTAAGTAACCATTTGATTCTATATTTTAATCCAATAGGGTACTGCATGAGGAATTAAGTCATTTTATTCATGGCAAGTCACTTAATCTTCAATATTTGTTTTATAACATTATTTTTACAAAAGGCCTAGTAAAATAATATATTTACAATAATTCCCAGAAAGGGAAAAGAAATGCGGTGTCAAGGGAGGTTAATTTTGAGTCACTTTTAAGCCACAGATTACATTTCTCCAATTTTTTTTTGAGTTTAAGTAAATGTGGGAAACTTCAGCCCAAATATACATGGTTTTAGAATTTCATAATCATATAAAGCCATAGATTAAAATAAAAGGATTTTGTTGTTTTTGTTAGGTTTTCTTAGTATAGTGTTCAATCAAAAAATATTTTAATGTTTGTTAACTGATTTTCAAGATTTGTTACTGTCACTACATTTTGGTCATGTATTTAAAAACAGTTAGTGTGTTTTATATTATTGTACAATTTCAAAACCAGAGATTTTGTGCAATGTATACTAAGAAAAATCCACTCAGTAAGTACTTGAAAATCTTTATATTAAATATGCCTATTATAATCCTGGTCAGTTTTGTTCAGTGGTTAGAGTGTCAGCCCTCTGACCAAAGGTTCTTGGGTTTGACTCCCAATCAAGGGCATGTACTTCATTTGCAGGTTTAATCTCAGGTTCAAATTGGGGCATGTGCAGAAGATAGCAAATCTATAAATCTGTCTCACATCTCTCTCTCTCTCTCTCTCTCTCTCTCTCTCTCTCTCTCTCTCTCTCTCTCTCTCTCTCTGTTTGTCTTTCTCCCCCATGCCTCCCTTTCTCTCACTCTTTCTAAAAATCAATGGAAAAAAATGTTCTTGGGTGAGGATTAAGTATACATCTTCTCTAATAAAAGAGTAATATTAAAATTGACTGTTTCTCTGGGATGCCTAAGCCATGCCCACCAGCCAATCAGAGCGGCTGTATGCAAATTAACCCAGCCAAGATGGAGGCTGGCAGTCACAGAGCTAGAGTAAACAGGAGGCTTCCATTGCACCAGGAATAAACTGTATGCCTAGGCTGGCTGGGCCTCTCTCTGCTCACGACAACATTCTTTCAATTATAGAAGTCATGGAGCTGAAGCCAACAGGAGGCTTCATTACCTGCCTAGGCCTCGGCTGAAAGCAACAGTTTCAATTATAGAAGATAAATAAACCACAGAAACTGCTTCCAGCCAGCTTTGCTGGGACGTTGGGTCAATGGGAGCTGTGGGCAGCCTGAAAATGCCCCTCAGCCCATCACCCATGCTGCCCAGCACCCCAGTAGGGACTGGAACCCTGAAGGGACTGTGGGCAGCCTGAAAACAGCCCTCATACCCTCACTCAGGTTGGCCACACCCCAATGGGGTGAGGGTCCACACTGGGGGGCTTGGCCAGCCAGGCATGACAGCAGGTGGACATCCCCTGAGGGGTCCCAGACTCAGAAAGGGCACAGGCCGGGCTGAGGGACACTCTATGAGGTGCCCTCTCTGAGTCTGGGACCCCTCAGGGAGATGTTCACCTTCTGGCTTAGGCCCTATCATGTCTGTCATCGCAGGTGCGGCAGAGAAGCCACCTGTCTGTGATTGCAGGCCAAGGGGGAGAAGCTGCCTGCATGTGATCACAGTTGCAGGGGAGAAGCTGCCTGTCCCTGATCGCAGGCTGATAGGGAGAAGCCGCCTGTGTGTGATCGCAGGCAAAGGGAAGAAGCCTCCTGTGATCACAGACAGGCAGCTTCTCCATGGGCGGCCTGCGATCACACGAAGGTGACTTCTCCCCCTCGGCCTGTGATCACGGACAGGTGACTTCTCCCCTGCGCTTGCGATCATGGACTAGAGGCTTCTTCAACTCCCAGCAGAAGCTAGCCTCAGGCACTGGAGCCAGTCTTCTCTATCTCCTCTGCCTTCTGAGTCTCCAATAGGCCTGGAGTGGCCAGAGCCTGAATGCTTGTGTGGTAGCTGTGGCTGCAACGCAAGTATCCCAGCTCTAGTCTCCGCCATCTTTGTTGGGTTAATTTGAATATTTTCTCCTGACTGGTTGATGGGCATGGCTTGTGGGTGTAATAGAGTGAGGGTCAATTAGCATATTCCCTCTTTATTAGATAAGATATATATACATATATCTAATCTAATAAAAGAGTAATATGAAAATTGACCCTCATGCCATCACAAAATGGCAGCTCCCAAAGCCAATAAGGAGGGAATATTCTAATTGACTGCCACACCCTCAAGGATGGCGCCCACAGCCACAAGATGGCGCTGCCCAATCCCCTCAGCCCCAGTGAGGCAGCAGGTGAGCTGAGCCACTCTGTGTGCCGGCTCCAGAGTCTCCCAGTCCCCTCCAACCCCCAGCCGCCTGGGCATAGGCAAGCCTCGGATGTTGGCTGCCAGTCACCCAGGGCTGGCCAGAGGCTTAGGTGACCAGGGCCAGCCAAGGCTTGTGCTGCCAGCAGTGGCAGCAGTAGAGGTGTGATGGGGCGTCACCTTCCCCTGATCGCCAGGCTGCCTCCTGCCCCTCAGGGCTCTTGGACTATGAGAGGGGGCAGGCTGGGCTGAGGGACCCCCCCTCCAGTGCATGAATTTTCATATATCTATATCTATTGACTCCTGGTCTATAGAGCATTGTATTGAGAATTTAAAGAACAAATGAGCAAAAACATAAAATATGTCCAGATGTCTTTATGTACTGGTTAAAGTCCAGGTTTGTGTTTGCCTAAAATAATGATGTAAGATTTCTATAAGAAGAGTCAGTCTTCTGTTTGCCTGGAAAATGATGCCAGTAGTAAGTTTCAGAGGCTGCAGATGAGTCAATAATAATTGTCTGGAATGTAGCATCATCTCTGCATTACCTTAGAGGAAAAAGGGAAAATTTACTCTTGTCAACTGAAGGTTGTCACCACCATTTAATGCCAACAGGAGGCCCCAATTTGGGGTGCGGTGAAATTTGGCTCAGTTGTGAGCTGGCTGGGCTGTGGAACAGCTCAGTTGAAGCAGCCAGAAATAGACAGCTCAGGTGAAGTGGCTCAGGAAAAGTGAGTCAGAGAAGGAGGCACAGGTGTTTTAATATGGTAACTTTGAAGGAAACTTCAAGTGTGCTCCATTGAGGACAGAGATGAAGCTGATTATATAGAGAACAGTGCCCTTCCCTGGTCCCTGATTGGTCCTTCCCTGGTCCCTGATTGGTCCTTCCCTGGTCCCTGATTGGTCCAATCAGACCTCACAGTTTGATTGGTGCAAATAGCACCATCCTAAGTGGTAGAAATGAAGCCTCTCTGACTGGTGCAAATGAGGATATAGCTGCACAGCCCTGAGTGGCCGGGACAGCCATTGGTTGATTTGTGGGCCTAGGAGCTCATTTTTAAGATTTGGCTCAGTGCCACTTCTCCCTGAAGCATAGAGTGCATGAGAGGTGCTTGTTGCACGGACTACTAAATTCTTCATATATTTCAGCCCAATTAGCTACCAGGAAATTAGCTACCAGGAGGGAGAGAGAGCAAGAGAGATAGAAACATTGACATGAGAAATACTGATCAGTTAAGCTGCAGGCTGGGATGTGCCCTGAACGGGAATCAAACTTGCCACCTTTCGGTGTTCAGGACAATATTCTAACTACCTGGGCCACACAGGCCAACGCTACCAGGAGTCTTCTTAACAGGTAGGTTTATTCTTGGAGTTGATATTCTGAACCTTTTTAGTTCCCTCACTCTCAGTGATTGCAGACAAATTTCTTGATGGCACAGGTAATGTCCGAGTTGATTGCATTTTGTAGCATCATCTCTGCATTGTGTTTGGGAGTGCTACATACTTTTTGCCTATATAAAGGAATGCTCTATCTACATGGCAACCAGTTACTTTCTTGAATTTGCTCATTTCTCCCGATATCATTTTTCCCCCATAAAATTACTATTATGGAAGTTAACTACTTCCCCTCTGCACTTCTAATTCCTTGTAATAGTATGTGAGTATCAACAGAAGTTTAAAGGGATTTAGGCAGGGATATGGGTCAAATTTACATTAATGATGAACATTTATGTACTGGTTAAGTCTAGGCTTACATTTAGGCTCTGAGTCTATGCCCAGCAGGATCAATGGAAATCCCCATTCACTGGAGCTTCCCATCTCCCTCTCATAGGATATGAAGTAGCTTATGTCCTCTACTTGGGGCTTAGTGATGTTTTCCTGTCACAGATCTCAGGACCGCTGTCCACTCTCTTACCTGGTGGCTTTAGTCTGCCCCGGTGCTGGACCTGGAAGGAACAGCTGGATTTGATCTTGCACTTGGTGCTGGTTGCTTCTATAGAGAACCCCCGACAGAAGAGCTTTCTGTAAGCTGATCTTAAAATTATTTTATTGGGTTCCCCAAAGGGTGGTCTCAGTCTCTGTCTTTTGTTTGTTTTTGAAATTTCCTTTCTTGAGGAGTTTGAAATTATTTTCCCCAACTTTGACACTGAGGACATTTGAATCAATACGTCTGATGTCACATCCAAAAGCATCCTTCTTTCTTCAAAGTGCATCAGCATCTTGAGCTAAGTCTTGAGGCTTTAATTTCCACCTCGTGGGACTTTATCCCTGTAGCCATTTAGAGGCTTCTTTTATGGGTCTTTTCATTCTTGAATAAAACGCACAGGACAGAGAGTCTTCTACTGCAGTAATTTTGAACAGACGTCTCAGCATTTTGAAACTCCACCATGTCTCCTCCTCAGTTTCTACTATGTTAGTTCCATGTTACCCCCAGACTAACTCTTGCTAGATAAGCCTTCACTAAGCTTGCTTCCCACCATTTGTAAGCTTTGAAAAAGTTGGAAAATTGGAGACAAGACAAGAAAATAAATGGAGAGGATAACTTTGTAGTTCTATTTTTTTATTTTTATTTTTTGGTCTTCTTAATGGCCTACATCTTGAATTGCCCTTCAGTCATTGTTTTCTTAGTTTATTCTCTTAGTTTCTTTTGAAAATCTTTCCAAAAATCACATTGTTTTCATTATTTCCCAGGAAGTTTGTTTGGTAATTTTGAAATATGGAGAAAGTAGGTATTCTAAATTCTATTCCTTACATGATTAGCCTGTCCATCTTGTCTGTCTTGAAAAGCAAACTTACTATTTTAATTTGTCTTCAGTGGCACTTCAAGATCTTAAAGCCAATACTTATTTTTTCAGTCAATTTTCAAGTTTGTAAATTATCTAAACCACTTGCTGTTCTTTCTGATATTTCCACCTGTGTTTTAGCCAATTCAATGCTCATTAGCATCTCAAACAGATGGTGAGCACAGAGAGAAAGCAAGAGAACCATTCATTTTGCTATTTGTTGGAAACTTGAATAAAAGATTAGTAGGATAGGACATTAATGTTAGTACCTAAAATGGGATTTAGAATTGATCTGTAGGAGGCTGACAATCTTCCTCCTCACAAAAGAATGTAATGATAATAATTACTGTCAAGCATTTGACCAGTGCAAGTGATATGTTAATGGAAAATTTTGCTGTCCTTTGCATAGGGAGATGCTGCTGCTAACATATTAGACAAAAGAATCCAGAATCTGTACTTAGATGGCCTGAATTCAAGTCTTATCTTCACATGTTATGAGCTTATGTGATTCCGAGCAAGGTGCATGCACTGTTTCTCTTTGTATTTTTCTTCTGTAAAATGTAAGCAGTCATGTCATTTTCTTAGGATTGCTGCAATGAAAATACATCACATATAGGTAGGCACCTTGAAAACCAGAAGGACTCCTCCTCCTCCTCCTCCTCCCCCCCTCCTCCTTCCCCCCTCCTCCTCCTCCTTCTTCTTAAATTATTATGGTATTTGAATAAGTTATTTTTATTCACTTATACTTTCTTATTTAGGTTTTATGCAAGTTGATGGTTACATCTGTGCTCTGTAACAATAAAACATTTTATTCTCTTTGATAACTTAATTGGTTTTAAGTGACTTGAAGTTATGACCTCAGTCCCTATAAGTAAGCAAGATACAGTCCAAACCAGGAAAATTACAGTTGCTCAAGCATGGGATCAATTTTGCCTAGTATCTAAGCCCATTAGCAGCTTTAATAGCTCAACTTTTTATTTTGACTGTATATTTTATAGCATTGGGACAAGGATCTGTAATGAGGTAAATGTTCTTCTCCTGAAGTTTCAAATGATCTGAAACTAAATAAAGTAGGTGATGTAGATGGGAGGAAAAATGGAAGCAGGAGAAGAAAAAAAGCCCCCACAAAAAAATCACACCATTCATTATTTAAAGATCTTGAAATATGATGAAAATAAGGAGAAATGAAGAAAAGCTTAGACTGATGAAAATTTGGATGAAATGAGGATTTTCTAGACAAATGATAAGGCTTAGAATATACATGGCACTGCAGTTAGACTCATGTAAAGAACCTATTGATAATTTCCTCTCTGCTTGAGTATTAAGCATAGGAAACTGTTTTTAAAGTCACATAAAATTTACATAGTCTATAAATAAATAACTCCTGGGAGCAGAATAGTTTTATTTCTATGGCAATATATAATTTTCTAAAAAAGGCAAACTTAATGAGATGATTCCAACATGATAATTGACTTGAAATCTACACAAAGGTATGCCTTGGGAGTAAGCTAATTTTGATATTATTCACGTATTCAAGTGGAATTGCATTTTAAAATATTTTGAAGTTTCATGCCAATTTTATACTAAGAACTGAGTCCACAAGTAGGTAGTCACATAGCTGGAGGAACATGTCACTTTATGGGTGTGCATGTGTGATGCGAATGTGCATGGTGTGTGTGTGTGTGTGTGTGTGTGTGTGTGTGTTCACGTGTCTACTCATGGGTGAGTAGAGAAAAAAAGAGAGGATGTGGTGAGCTGAGATGTAAATGATGGGAAAATAAAGGCTGTCTTAGAAAACTTGTGAGACAGAAAACACAAAGAAACTCTAGAATAGTAAGTGAAAGATCTATAAATGGCCACTAAAAGTATAAAGCAGCAGATTTTTCTGGGAGCTGACGGCGGAGGAGGGATCTGCTTATCTTGGAAAAGAGAAGTTAGTTGTTTAACAAGAATCCAGTAAACTCTTGAGTCTAGGGCTAAATAGCATTAAAAATCTATTTTAATTGAAAACTGGGGTTTGAATTTAGAGCTCAGGCAAAAGGACCTTGCTTGGCTGGTAATATGATCCAAACCTTTATAAAAGATAGGAACACAGAGAATCCAAGATGGCCACAGAATAGGAGGAAGTTACACTCACCTCTTCTAAGGACCATGTCAAAATTGTAACGAAATTGTAGAACAATCAACCTGGATAACCATGTGAAGACTAGCTGAACAGAAGTCATATAACTAAGTAGATACAGAGAAGCCACACCGAGACTGGCAGGAAAGGCAGAGATGCAAAAAGGGCTGACCCCTCTCGCCCAAGTCCAATGGTTGAGAATCTAGAGGTCTGACTCAGCTGCAGAGCTCCCCTGAGAGGAGCTACGTTTCCCAATCTAGAGCTCCATTGAAAGGAGAGGAACCTGTTTAATATCTGCCTAGAAAAATCAGTGAGGATTCCATCTTTTTGCGTGAGAGAGGAGAACGCTTGAAACCCAGAAGTCCACTTAATGCACCAACACAAAAAGAATCTCACCGACATGCACTCTGAATTCCCGTGGAGGAATGGCAGCTCAGAGGGAACTGGAGTGATACAGGGAGAACTTGGATTGTGTGGCTTTGGGGAGACGGCTGGAGGGACAGCTGCCAATTTCTCAGTGCTGAGTTCCTCTCCCAGGCAACCCACAGATGCCGTCTTTCGTGGTCAGGCAATCCTCTCCACGTGACGCAAGCCTGGGGAAATGCACTAAACCCTCCCTGCTAACTCCCTGAAGACCCACCTTGCCAAGTGTAGGGACCTCCTGGCAGCCAGCCTGGGCGGGCTGCATTGCAGTCTTTCTTGAAAAACTTTGAAGAGTGCAGGCAAACACAGGGGTTGTCAAGGACAACCAGGGAGAGATTGAATTGTATGGCTTCAGGCAAGGGCCATTTTTTCTCTCTCAATATATGCTCCACTGTCACCTCTGTTCCTATGTTTGGCCCAACCCCACCCTCCTAAGGCATCAATGTTGGAGATGCACTAGCTCCTCCCTGTTGAATCTCTGAAGTCCCACCTTACCAAGCTTGCTCTTAGTGTCCAGCAGAGGGATCTGCAGGTGCACAGCTTGGACCCACGTTGCAGTCTTTCTTGAAAAGCTCTAGATAGGTGCCACCATTTCTGTGCTGAAACTCCCTCCACAGGGCCAAGTCTCAATCTGCTTTAACCTGATGAGCTCTACTGGCCCTACAGTGATGACCCCCTGAGATCCTGCCCCACTGCAAGTCTGTAGGCCCCAGGCAGGTAGCAGCTGGCCTTGGTGTACCCTGAGATTTTACTGAATGTCCTAGGCTGAGAATTGGTGCTGATCACAGGCAGCTTCTGACATTGACCTGTGCCAGAGAACCCATTTAAGAGGCCCCAGGACCAACACACCTGGTGAATGGCCTCAGAACGTAAGAGAAAAAAACACTGGGGTAGCAATACTTATATAAGAGAAAATAGACCTTAAAACAAAGGCTATAATAAGACACAAAGAAGGACATTATGTAATAACTAGAGGCTTGGTGCACGAAATTCGTGCGGGGGGGGGGGAGGGGGTTTCCTCAGCCCAGCCTTCCCCCTCTCACATCAATTATAAGAAAAAAAAGTGAAAATAAACACACGAACACATGAAGGCTAAATAATATGTCACTAAACTATAAATGGGTTAAAAAATGAGATCAAGGAAGAAATCAAAAGATATTCTGGAAAAATGAAAATGAAAACACAACAATTTCAAATCTATGGGACATAGTGAAAGCAGTCCTAAGAAGGAAATTAATAATAATACAAGAAAAATCTCAAATAAATAACCCGACCTTATACCTAAAGTAACTAGAGAAAGAAGAACAAACAAAGCCCACAGTGAGCAGAATACAGATAAGAGAGAAATCAATGAAATAGTCTAAAAAGACAAAAAAAAGTCAATGAAACTAAGAGATGGCTCTTTGAAAAGATAAATAAGATTGAAAAACCTTTAACCAGATTCATAAAAAAAAAAAGAGAATCCAAGTAAATAAAATCAGAAATGAAAGAGAAGTAAAACTGATACCACAAAAATACAAAGGATTATCATTATAAGAAAATTCTACAAACCACTAGATGCAAAAAAAATTGGACAATCTGAAAGAAATGTATAAATTTCTAGAAGTATACAATCTTCTAAAACTGAATAAAGAAAACACAGAAAATCTGAACAGACTGATTACAATTAATGAAATCAAAGCAGTAATAAAAACAAAACAAAACAAAACTCCCAGCAAACAAAAGTCCTGGACTAAATGGCTTCACAGGTAAATTTTACAAAACATTTAAAGAAGTAACACCTATTCTTCTCAAACTATTATAAAAAATTCAAGAAGCGGGGAGACTCCCAAGCTCATTTTATAAGACCATCATTATCCTGATTTTAAAATCAGACACTAGGAAGAAAGAAAATTATAGGCCAATATCCCTGATGAACATAAGTACAAAAATCTTTTACAAAATATTAGCAAGCTAATTTCAACAATACATTAAAAAATCTCACACCATGATCAGGTGGAATTCATTCCTTGGATGCAATATTGGTACAATATCTACCATTAGTAAATCAACTAGCAAGTGTTGGGGGGGTTATGGAGAAAAGGGAACCCTCCTGCACTGTTGGTGGGGATGCAGACTGGTGCAACCACAGTGGAAAACAGTACGAAGGTTCCTCCAAAAATTAAAAATGAACCCTGGCTGGTGTGGCTCAGTTGGTTGAGTGTCATCTCATTCACAGAAAAGTAATCTGTTCAATTCCTGGTCAAGGCATTTGCCTGGGTTGCAGGGTTGATCCTCAGTAGAGGGCATGCGAGAGGTAGCCAATCCATGGTTCTGAATATCTCTTTCTCCCTCTTTCTACCTCTTTCTCTCTAAAATCATTTTAAACATATTTTAAAAAATTAAAAATGAAACTGCCTCATGATCCAGCAATACTACTTCTAGGTACATATCCAAAGAAACCCAAACAATAATATGAAAAAAGATATGCATCCCTCTGCTCATTGCAGTGTTATTTACAATAGTCAATATATGAAAATAACCCTAGTGCTCATTAATAGATATGTACATATAAAAGCTGTGGTACATATATACAATGGAATAGTATTTGGACGTAAAAAAAGTGAAATCTTACCATTTGTGACAGCATGGATGTATCTAGAGGATGTTATGCTAAGTTAAATAAATCAGAGATAGAAAAAATACCATGTGATTTTACTTATATGTAAAAATCTAAAGAATGAAATAAACAAAATAGAAACAGACTTATAGATAGAACTGAATGATGGTTTCTAGGTAAAAGGGGTTTTGAGGGCTGGGTGAAAAACATAAAGGGGTTAGCAAGTACTAATTGATAGTTACAAAATAGTCAAGGGATGTGGAGTACAACCTAAGAAATATAGTCAACTAGTGGCCTGGAGCACAAAAATTTGTGCACTCGGGAGGTCCCTCAGCCCGGTCTGTGCCCTCTTGCAGTCTGGAACCCCTCTGGGGATGTCCACCTGCTGGCGTGCCTGGTCAGCCTGAGTGAGGGGCTGATGGCTGTTTGCAGGCTGACAAAGACCCCAGTGTGGACTCTCACCCCATTGGGGTGTGGCCAGCCTGGGTGACGGGCTGAGGGCCGTTTTCAGGCTGCCCACAGCCCCTTCAGGTTTTGGGTCCCTACTGGAGTACCTGGCCAGCCTAGGTGAGGGGCTGATGGCTGTTTGCAGGCTGGCCAAGGCCCCCAGTGGGATCCCTCACCCCATTGGGGTGTGGCCAGCCTGGGTGTGGGCCTGAGGGCTGTTTTCAGGCTTTCAAGCTGTCCACAGTCCCTTCAGGTTTTGGGTCCCTACTGGGTACCTGGCCAGCCTGGGTGAGGGGCTGATGGCTGTTTGCAGGCTTTTAGGCTGCCCACAGCTCCCATTGACCCAATGTCCTAGCAAGGCTGGCTGGAAGCAGGTTTCTGGGTTTTATTTATCTTCTATAATTGAAACTGTTGCTTTATGCCAAGGCCTAGACAGGTAATGAAGCCTCCTATTGGGTTCAGCTCTGTGGCTTCTATAATTGAAAGAATGTTGCCTTAGTTAGAGGCCCAGCCAGCCTAGGCAGACAGTTTCCTCCATTGCTGGTGCAATGGAAGCCTGCTGTTTGCTTCAGCTCCGAGGCTTCTATAATTAAAAAATGTTGCAACTATGTTGTTGCCTTGAGCGCAGAGAGGCCCAGCTGGCCAACAGACAGTTTATTCCTGGTGCAATGGAAGCCTGCTGTTTAATCCAGCTCTGTGACTGCCGGCCTCCATTTTGGCTGGGTTAATTTGCATACAGCCGCTCTGATTGGCTGGTGGGCGTGGCTTAGGCATCCCGAACGAACGGTCAATTTCAATATTACTCTTTTATTAGATTAGATGATATTGCAATAATTATGTGTGTTGTGAGGTTGGTACTTGAAATACCAGGTGATCAGTGTATAGAATAAATGATATACTGGCCACTAGACTGTATATCTGAAACTAATACACAGTAGTATTGAATATAAACTGGTGAACAATAGAAAGATAGGCACATAAACAGAGGTGAAAAAACAATTAGACATGTTCAAATTATGTCTAATTTTAATCTAATGGTATCTGAATGTGAGAACATGTCAGTTTTTAATTTCTTATGTTTCTTTGTAGCTTCCTCATTCATGTGTTGAACATGCATTAATTTTGTAATTAGAAAAACCAGCATTTTCGAAAATACATTTAATTGTGGATTTTTTTTGTTGTACCATCTACTCTGGAGGTCTAGGGGATGATGAAATGTGGCTTGGGCCCTAGCTGGTTTGGTTCAGTGGCTAGAGCGTTGGCCTGCAGACTGAAGGGTCCCAGGTTCGATTCCAGTCAAGGGCACATGCCCTGGTTGTGGATCCCATCCCCAGTATGGGACATGCAGGAGGCAGCCGATCAATGTTTTTCTATCTCTCCTCTTCTCCCTTCCTTTCTGAAATCCAAAAATTATATATTTAAAAAAAGGGAAAAAAAATGTGACTTGGACTGCCAAGAAAACTATGTCAATTGGCCGTAGCCAGTTTGGCTCAGTGGATAGAGTGTCAGCCCTCAGACTGAAGGGTCCCAAGTTCAATTCTGGTCAAGGGCACGTGCCTTGGTTGCAGGCTACACATCACGGGCCAGGTTGAGGTGAGTGGGGGAAGCAACCCATCGGTGTGTCTCTCTCTCAGCAATATTTGACTTTCCTTCTCCCTTCCATTTCCTTTAAAATTCAATAATAACATTATATCCTCGGTTGAGGATTTAAAAAACACACTATGTCAATTGAATAAGAATATAGTGATGGTTGATGCTGTGTTCTACTCAGGATCTAAATGGCCATAGAACATACTTCATTTTTGAAACTCCTGACTGTTTATCAGGCCTTGGATGGAGTTAGGAAGGAATCTATGGCTATGGTGGTCCTTCTCTGATTTGCTCTTTTTCTCCTTACCTTTCTCACAGGGATTTAGCTGGATTGATTTGGTCCCAGTATTAGTAGTGCATCCCCTATCCCTGAATCATGTAATATAAAGTGTTGGGGGAGGATGGGCACAAGACCCCCTCAAATCACTCTCCACCTTATTTTGCTAAGACAAAGCTTCACTTTTTAAAAAAGGATATTCTATCAGAAAATAAAAATATAAATGTTTTTCAGTAGAGATGCCTTCTATCTTAATCCTGAAATCAGCTCTTGGCATAGTTCAGTACCCACACAAATTGTGCATTGTTGGAGAGCCTGCAGGAAACGTTAGGATTCTGGCAATTCTTCACTGTTCTGTTTTGTTACTGTGTTTTTTGCCCTCTTAGGAATTTATGTTTTCCCAAAAGAAAACATAATTAAAGAACTCCAGTATCTGATATTAATGGGGAAGTGGGTAACATGACAATATATTACTCTATGCTAAGATCTGCAAAGAATCTGGCAAGGAATCTGGTAAGAAACTATAATTTTTAAATTAGTGAAGTACATTAGAATACATTTTTTAATCCATACTTGTATAATAGCACCATTTGACCCATGTACTTACAATATTAGACAACGTGATTGTACAAACTCTTGCTGAGTTCCCTCTGAATTCCAATCAGTGTCCTGAGAACAACAGAGTCCAAGGGGCTTTGTCTGGTTGCTTTTCTGTCCTTGTCTCTGGCAAAGCTGGTGCTCAAACAATTTGTCCAAGTTTAGTGAGGCCATTATCGTTTTTCACTCCTCTTCTTCCTCTGTCACCTCCTCCTCTTCTTTTTCCTTCATTTCATCCTCCTCCAATCTCATTTTTAGGCCCCTGAAATCCGTCTGGTCCTGGAAGAATTACACACTCCCCTTATAAATCTGAGGTCCCTCAAACCCTTGCGTGCTGTAGACTCTTCTTCTGAGGATATCTATGACTTTGGAATCCTGGAAAATTAACCCTTACCCTGGAAACATTGCTGGGTTTTGTAGAGTTCATCTGAACTTGATCTAAACTCAAAATTAAGTTGACTGACTGGTAAAACTCAGCTTCAAGTGATGCCCTGGGCAATTTCTTACCAGAGACCCTGGGAATTGAATGATGGATACCCCTTCCCTGGAGTCTGTGTTAGTCGCATCAAGATCCTCCTCTAGCTAGAATCTTTCAAGTCTATTGCTTAAGAATTTATTTCTCCTTTAAAGTTGAGGAATGTCTCCCAGCCCCAATTAGTCCACAAATAAGAGAAGGATAACATAGTCTGAGTCCTATGAACAACCCCGTGTTTCTATTTCAGGTTATTCTCTCTTGTAACAAAGATCTTTGCTAAATCCTGGAGGAGCTTCAAGGAAAGGAATACAGTGGCCTTCTCTTTCTGCAGAAATCTGGGAGGGCAAGAGGAGACTTGTCTTAGTAGATACACCTCCTTACTGCTTAATCCTCAGGTGACAATCTTCTTATCCTTCAACCAGAGGCCTGGTGCACGGATTTGTGCACTGGTGGGGTTCCTTGGCCTGGCCTATGGGGATCGGGCCGAAATGAGCTCTCCGACATCCCCTGAGGGGTCTTGGATTGTGAGAGGGCGCAGGCCAGGCCAAGGGACCCCATTGGTGCACAATTCGGGTCAGGGAGGGACTGTGAAAGGGCTCCACGGCGTGTCTGGCCCATTTTGCCCAGTCCCAATCGGCCAGACCCCAGCACCCCAGCACCCTACAGGTCCGAGCGTCTGCCCCCTAGTGATCAGTGCATGTCATAGTTACTGGTCAAATGGTCACTTAGCATATTAGGCTTTTATTATGTAGGATTGTACAGCCCAGTTTAAGGTAATCACTTTTATCACACAGGTCAATGAAGTGATGTCAAATGGAAAGGGTGGTGACAATCAGGAGATGTGAAGTGGAAGGCCTTAGACACAGGGTGTGCACAGAGGCATATCTTACTCTTTTGGCTTAGGGACTACCCAGTAAGGATCTAACCACCCTGTCAGTTTTGTATTGTCTTGAGTCTGCATCGTAGTAATAATTGTTATATCCTGAGATAGGATACTGACATGATAGGTTCCTTGTCTTTCTTAAAATGTGGACATCTAGTATCATATCTAGTAACACTTGTCTTCCTAAGACTTTTGAGTCCATCGGCGCAGATTTCATTGTGGTTCATTTCATTGTCTTCCAGCTTTCATCTAAAACTGCTGGTACACCTTAAGCCCAGTCAGTGATGAAGGTCACTTACTCCTTACCAAGTAGAAAAGAAGCTACATTGCTTCTGGCTAAGAATCCTGTACACATTTTTCCAAAGGCTTGATGGGGCAGGTCACCAGCAAGGAAGACTCCAAGAAACCGGAGAAAGAAGGTAAAAAAGAAGAAAACATCTCGGTGTCCACTCAGACTTTTAATTTTGGTATTTCTAAATTTAAATGTGTCTTCTTTTTAAATCTGTGCTCCTTTTCCATATCAATCTGAGTTGGCATTCCAGGTCACCGATACTGTAAGATATAGATTTGAAATTAGATTTTTGGAGGTGGCATTGAAGACACAGAGCTTCGAATGTTTACTTAATTCTCTTTCTTTCATACTGTGTGATTCTGAGGGCTCTTGAACCATGACAAGCAAGAATTTCTCTGAGGATCTAACTAGCGGGCATCCAATAAGCATTTCTAGGAATTCAGGTTTAAGGAACCAGGGAGATCTGATTGAGAAATAAGATTTTTTACACAGAGAGCAGAGGATAAGCAGGTAAAACCGGTGTGTGGAGTTTGGTCAAAGAAATGTCGAGTTCCTAGAGGTGAGCGGACATGGATTCTCCATCCTTCTCAAACGCACTCACAGCCTCAGATCTGCGATCAAAGTATATCTGTGTTACACAGGAAATGAAATGAGTGATGGCAGCTGCGGAGGGACCGAGGCAGCGCGGGCTCCGGTTCTGCCCGGTGATCCCGGTGGACACAGGCTTCGCAGTAACACGGCGGGGAGCGGGGAGGCGTTGAGCGAGCGCAGGGCTCCTCCCGGCCTCCCCAGCAGAGTGGCTTGAGTGGGCTCGGATCTTCTGAAGCTGCCAGCTGCCAAATGAAATCTGAAACCCTGTCTGTGGGTTGGCCCCGCTCAGTTGTTCCAGCCTCTTGTGCTGTCTATTTACTCATTCACACACCATCACTCCTGCTAACTTCTGGGGCTCTTGGTTTGCGCAACTGCTAGGATTTCTCAAGCGCATGTGGCAACCCAGCCCAGCTCCCGGTGGAAACCCGCAGCGCTCCGGAGCGTCTCCGAGGCCTCTGGAGCTGTCAGGGCTGCGGCGGGGACAGGAGAGGATCGAGGCTCAGGCAGCTGCGGGGAAAACACCCACAACTTTCCACCCCAGCTGCAGCTTTCTCGGCCCGAGAATTTCCTCCGAAACCACAGCTGCAGAGCAACTAAGTGCAGGGCGCGCAACACTTCTTGTGGGAAGTGAAGGAGCCGTCCCACCCCTTTATCTCTCTTGCGTTTCTTTCGGCTGCTCCTCGGAGCCTTTTCCTTCCTCCGTCCAGCGTCTGTCGTGCGCAAGGAGCAGGGTAGGTGACGCGGCTGCTGGGGTGCGCACGGAGCCACCTCCGGAGGCTGGGACACGGCCTTGGGGGTGCGCGGGGGCTGCGGCACAGCTGCCAGGGAGAGGGGA
>PVJC01012627.1:0-17179 GCA_004026665.1 Murina feae | reverse complement strand
CAGACATACAGAAGTAGGGCTTTAATAGTACACACGTTCACTGCAAACACGAAACGGTAGGGAATCGTTGGTGAATTTTAAGACACGCAAAAGGGTTTGTCTAGATTTTGCAAACATTAACTTTTGAGGAAGTAGCCATCCTCTCTTGAGGACAAGCATGTAATATATTCTCATTAAAAAGGCTACTTTAGACTGCGTTTCTTTTCTAAATAGGAAGGGAGAGAATGTTGCTCTGGATTCCTTAGCTTTTCAATACCAACTAATAACGGAGAGACCAGACTTCCTTGTAATCTGTTTTAATTCATTTAAATTAGATTATCTCCAAGTAATTCTTTCATTAGAGTTTATCTTGTCACTCTTTAAAACACACACACACACACACACCCCAACAAAAGCAAAATACCTGGCAAGACATCATTATTCCATCTCTTTCTAAAAAGAGGAAATAAGTGTATCATGCTGGGTATTTGAAATATAGAAGTTACACAGGGTTTGTTTTTCCATAAGTAAAACAATATGTGCTGCTGTGTCTACTAAGTAAGACAAATTAATTGGAATCCAGGGGTATTTACAGTGGAGTTAAGAGGTTTACTCAATTACCGAGAAGATGGACAGATGGATTAAATTCAGTGGGTCCCCTGATTCTCATTAGAGCGTAAAACCAACGCTTACGGGCAAGAATGGATGTTGGTATTATTACACTGGCCATCATAAAACATAAAACACACAGAGTTACTATTTTAGAAAAAAGCCAGAAAACAGGTATTAAGCCACAGAAGATTGGTTACAATCTCTCTCTTCCCTTTAAGTGTCTTAATACTTCCTCTCCTCTCGGGATGTTTGAACTTCTGAGAGCCCAGCACTGCACTTCTCCTTCGCCTTCCCTGCAGGCCTGGCCTTCAGGTAGCTAGTCCAGAAATCTTTTCTTGTTAATTTCATTGCTGAGTGTCAAAGAATTGACAAAACATAAAAAAAATAAATAATATCCTCCTACCACCCAGAGGAGGTATGCTTTTGCTGGAAGACTTTAAAGTGGGAAGAAGGGATAGAATGAGTTTTTAGATCTGGAATTTAGTTGAAGTAAGGAGTACACAGCCAGCATGATAAAAGGAAAGAAAATCTATAATCCTTTCTACATGTGAAAGGCGGTTGAAAGTCAGTCTGTCCTTGGCTTTCCATTGCATTGCTTGGTTTTCTTAATCTCAGGGGTTTGGATTTGAGAGGGGGATGCTTTCTTAGTGATGCTCTCTGGGCTGTAGTATATACTGTGAATGTGAGCCATCTTGAAACTACAAACCTGAGAGTAAGTGGGGAAGAATTAAGTTCTTAAGAAAAAACTATTCACTGCAGAATAAATAGCAATGCATCCTTCCAGACAAGAGCGTAGATTTAAGTGTAAAAGTGAAAAGTGTGCTTGGCTGAAATCCCCAGGGAAAGCCTTTTCGGTTTTGCCTGGGATAGTAATGGCCACAGCTCTGAGAATTTTCATCCAGGCACGATTTTATTTAATATGTGATCTCGGGCTCTCCAGGGTGAAGGGTAGGGGTTAAGGGAAGTGGGAGGTGGGGCAGGAAGGGTGAGGAATGTGCAGCAGGTGGTACTGAGTGGTTTGGTTCTGATTGCATTGCTGTCTTGGCCAAAAGCCTACGAGATGTTTACAAACACTGCTCCCAGTCATTTTGCTGTGACCCAATGGCCCAAGGAGTGAAGTGTGCTTTCTTTCTGGCTCTGTTAGTGCCCAGGTTGGTTTCTCAGGGCTGAAAGCTGGCAGTGCTGCTGCAAATTCCAGGCCATGCATCTGGTTCCTGTTCTTAGTGTTTGCCATTGGGTCATCTTAGTTACCTGTGGTTATTCTTCTGTGGTATTTTCTGGCCATTGGTAAGGGGTTCTTTTCCCATGAGTTGGGCTTAAGTAATGCTGATTCCTCTTTTCTGTCATGTTTTATTTTGTTTGGTAAATGTGTGCTTTGGGGAAAAAAAGACAGAGCTTGTGGATGGAGCTTCAGTTTGGAGCTCAGTAGAAGGGACCACCATCCAATTGGTTACACATGGATGGAAGGAGGTTGATGATAATACGAATATGAAGCATTCATCCTACACTGAGGGAAAAAGCAGAAGAGAATTAAAATATAAAATGTGTCCGTTTGCTCCAAATTCATGGCTAAAGGATTTTGATTTCTCCTAAATAGAGAAAGGTATTTAAAAATGAAGTTAAAAGTAGTCGACTCAGTCATGAAGTTAATGCTCTTCGTGTGAAGAGTTGGAGCCTTATATTAAGTCTCAGTGGTAAACCCTCTGTCTCTGCCACACGAACTCAAACTTTATAAGATCATGATGGTTTTAGCAGCTAAGTTAAGACACATTTGGAAGTGGAATGCTTATTGTGATGGAGGCAGAGAATGTGCAGTTTTTGGAAGTTATTGTGTACGTATATGCTTTTAAGTAGCATCGTCACCCTACCCGGACACTGCTACAATTCACCTTTATAAAGTGCAGATTTAATTGTGTAAGTCCCTGTTCTAAAACCTTTGGCGAATCCCAATGAACTACATTAACTCTAAACTCTTTAGCATAGTGAATAAAAGCTCTTTAAAGCCCTTCCTTTTTAGTTTCATCTTCCTATCAAGGGCCCCTCACACTGTTCAGCCTTTCGATTTGTTGCTCACGGATATTCATTCTCCTGGAATTCTCTCTTCTTGGAAAGTCCCTCTTGATTCTTGATGGTCTATTTCAAGTGGAATTTCTTTTTGTAGAACGTACCCAGTTCCATGCAGAAAGAATTAATCGTTTCATCTTGTCCATTTCCATGGTGTTTTGAACACGCTTTGAATAATAATGTTTGCGTCTCCCCCCTTGCTAACTACAGTGAGTTCCTTAATGGGTGGGTTGGTGGAGAAAGTCCCACCTGTGTCCTAGCGTCCAGCCCAGTGTCTGAAATACATAGTAGACACCTGTTAATGTTTCCTCAATAAATGAGCAAGCAGTCATGCATGAATAAAGTACTAGTGGACTCTACTTTATGCAGATACTTATTTCCCAAAAGTTTATTTGAAAAATGTCTATTTGAGCTTACAGTTTATTTTCCAAAAGTGACAATGCTATAAAACATATATAAACTTCAGTACTAGTCTCCACATGCCTATTAAATTTCTACAACAGATGAAACATTGTGTTTTGCAATTATAAAGCAAAAGCAAAACATAACGAAAAGCTACTGTGGAGTCATCTTTTTCTTCTGGAAATCACCAAACATACTCGAGCTTAAATATAATAGAAACAGTTATGATAAATACAAATCTTCCACAATTTGTATTATACTATAAGATCTGTAATCTATCAAATCCCAGTGGGAGGTCCTGGATTTGGCTGTGAGGACGGATGATAGAGTTAAACTGGCAGATTCTGTTGCCTGTGGAATGGGCAATAATCTTAATCAGACAAAATAGAAATACTAATTTTGGTTATTTAATAATTATCTTGAGTGTTAGTGCTTGAGGGAAACTGGATTTAATTAGAGGAGAATGTGAAGGATGGGGAGGAGGAAATTCAGAGGGCCACCTTCTTTCATGCTACCAATTCATTATTATATCAATTTTCTTTTCATCTCATTTAAGCACTTAGGCAAATTCAAAGCTTCTAGGAAAAAACAATAAAAACAGTTTTCTCTACAGTTATTTCTGCTGCCTGAGATGTAGAAAGAGGTTGTACTTTATGTGAGTAGTGATACTTCTGTCACTTGTATACCTGCTGTTTGGCATTTGGATAATTTTTCAAATAAGAATACATACTACCTGTGTCTCTAGCACTGGCTAGGTGTCTTAAGCTCAGATTGTTCTAGTATAATATCTTTGAGAAGACTGGAAGAGCAAGCATTGATATTTGAGAGAAGTAGTCTACCCAGTTTTCTACACATTCCGTGCTCTCCACTTTTATCATGATCACAAATTTCCCTACCCTAATTATATCACAACACATTTGTGTTACCTTATCTTCACTACACTGTGCTTTACTATAATACTCTACTTTTTACTGAAAGTCACTACATAAGAGATGGGCTGCATGGAAAATATGTTGTCACTTATTTTTATTATTTCAATATTCTTCATATAATGGTCTTCATACATTCATCTTTGCTTTTATTGCTTTAAAAAACATGTCTTCTGATTAATTGGTGGTGTTTCTTTTGTTAGAAAAAAGAAACTAAGAAATCACTGGTATCCTCATTTTTGGCTTGTCATCCAAGAAGCTGAACTAAACTTGATGTTCAGTTGCATCCTAGTCGAGGTTTTCTGACATAATTTGCCTTGCTTTCATGTACCTGTCATACCCATACCTTTTAAATAAGTTAGCTCCAATTCATTATGGGAACAGGTTGAATTACCTTCATTTTGTGTTCTTTGAACTCTTTTTTTAGACTTCTACTTAAATATGTATAAAGTTCTACTTTTTAGTTTTAGGCTAGTATTTTAGAGCCAATAATTTTTCCTGGTCATTTTTAGTGGTTCCTTGAAACATTCTAGGTACTGTTTTTATATTCCCTGATAAGTCAAATGTCCTTGCCCCGAATTTTATATTTCTTGAAAAACCTTAGAAGGAAAATCATGTTTATTTTGAAAGTATTATAAGACCAAACATGTTAGTTCTTTTCAATACGTATATCACAAATGCATACAAGACCAACCTTAGGGATATAGCTGAGAAACAGTAAAAAAGGCCTTGTTTTTCTTACAAATGAAATCTATTAATAAATTGAGGCTTACAGAGCTGTAAGTAGGGCTATTTTCTACTTGTCAAATTGAGTCTTCAGAAAAACAAAGTAATTTTTCAAATTCCTCAATGCAGGCTTGGGGAAACGGCCTCATTTTTGTTCTGAAAAATTTCTCTCTCTTTGAGTTTCACAGTCTTTCATAATGATAATCACTCTAATGCAGCAATTTTCAACTAGCGTGCCACAGTAATTTTTAAACTATGTATTACCTGACTATTTAGTCAGGGGCACTGACCTTCCCCCCCCTAGATTGTAAAATAAGAAAATGACAATAGCCAATCCAACAGTAGCTGCCCAGTATGAATGATTCAAAATTATACCAGTTTTTTTTTTGTCAGATTGGCAAAAAATATAATTTTTGGTGTACTGAAGAATTTTAGTAATTAGTTTATGTATGCCATGAGATGAGAAAGGTTGAAAAATCTCTGCTCTAATGAATTAAGTACCTGTTTAAGTACCAGGCACTCCATGAGGTATTTTTCATGTGTTGCTTAGAATTTCAGAGGTAATTAGAAGTAATTAGTAATTCTAGAAGTAAACCATGTTTTATCTAATTCAGATACTGTTATTCCTATTGTATAAGAATGTTGAGGCTCAGCGAGTTGAAGAAACTTACCCAAGGCAATGTAATTAGTAAGTGATACAGAGCTGAGAATCAAAATGATGTTCTACCTGAAGCTGTTTTTACTGTGTGACCATCACATGCTTTTCTTCTCTTCAGTTATTAATCTAAGAATTATAATCCGTGTGTTCTGTGGTTATAGACCCTGGTCTCAACTTAATCTCCATGAACTGGTCTTCGACTTCTCTTGTGGTTCTTTTAGGCGACAGCATTCTTGTCCTGAGTTAGGGCCCTGGGGATGGGTTACCACCGTGAAGATTCCCTTATGAGAAAAGAGACTCCAGCTACTACAGACCCGTAACTGAATGAATCTCCAATGATCAGCCTGGCTAGACTTTATTTTCTGTGAAAAGTAAACAGAAAGGGTATGGTCTCTGGGGCTTCTGTGATCTATTCCCATTATTGAATTCCCAGACATGGGGACAAATGCTCCAGGAACATTGTGTGTGCCGGCTGGAGGTAGAGGAATGAGAAGGGGGTAGTAGTCCTTGGCCTGAGGACTAGAGACCCCACATGGGAAAGCTGTAAGATAGAAGGAGAGGGTGATTTTGTTGGGGATAGCAACTGAGAAGGGGAGAAACGCTGAGTTAGTGGTGGCAGTACTCACTGGGCACACAGAAATGAAATGAGCAACAGGGAAAAAAAATTTCCAAGCCAGACTTTCTCAAGGAAGGACATTTATCACAGGAATTGTTGACTTGCATTGCAATCCTGTTTTTAAAGATACTCAGAGAAGAGAATTCTCCATCTTCCTTGAAGGTCATCTATGCTTGTTTTTGGAATATCTGGTTTAAAAATTTCCCATATGAAGGAACTTCCAGCAAGAAAAGATGAGCGGGAGGATTCAAAAGAGCCTGCTGTTATCTCGCTGCACATAATTTCCTAACCCTGGGCTCTAGCTATATTAGTATTGCCTCCAGAGTTCCGTTTTGATTTTGGTATCTCATGATGGTTTGTTATTGTACAATGGTCAAGTGCAATGTTGATAAATTTATATAAACGCATCTATGGAGGATACTGAAGTCTCCAGCCTTCTGGCACTTTTTGTTTTGCTAATTAGAACCTTCACTCCCTGATAACAATTTATACTTTCATCATGGGATACATTTTATTATCTACAGTATTAAATTCAACTTGGCAGGTTCCATGGGGGAACCTTGTTTTTGGTGCCTTGAGATGGGTGGAGGCCACAGGAATTATCTGGGTGCGGAGTTCCAAGCACCCCTACACAGCAGATAGAGCTGCAAGAGGAGGATGGATGAGAGAAGGGCAGAGGCAAGGTCATAGGATAACATGTCAGAAGGCAAGGAAGCAGCGCAAAAGGCAAACCTAGAGACGTCACTGGGAACTAGAAGCCAAGGTAAGGGAGGCATGAATGACATGGCCATTAATAATTCAGTGTCTTTATAATGATAAATAACAATTATTAAAGACTTACTATGTGCTAGTTATGCCAAGCACTTGTCATGGGTTATCTTCTTTAATCCTCACCACTCCCACATAAGTAGACTCTATTATTTTTCTTTTAGAGGTGGGAAAACTGAAACTTGGAGAGGCTTAGTAACTTACCAAAAACAACACAGCCACTAAATGGTAGATCTGGGATTCAAAACTAGCATATTTCATTTCAAGGGAGCAATCTTTACCATTATGTTTTGGAATTAGACCTATGTTCCACCAGGCTCTGATATGCACAAACATTGTGACCTTGAACAAGTTGCATTAACCTTGATCCACACATTTTCTCTCTGTGAACATGGGCATTTAATACAACCTACTTCATAGTGTTATTACAGGTTTTTAATTTATGAAGTGAGCAATGCATGTGCAGACTGGAAAATTATCTGGCACTTGTTACTAACAGTTACTATTATTAAATGATGAACATGGGAGTACTGAATAGTATTTTTTAAGCTGTAAGTCTTGGTCTATCAGTGGTCATGAAATCAAATTAGTGGCTCATGATCCATGTTTCTAAGTGAAACGAAATAAACAAGAATGGAACACAATAGAAAGAAATCAGGGTTCATTACATGTAGTAAAAGTAAGAGTTGTTTCAAATGTTTTAATCTCTGTGTGTATGTGTGTGCATGTGTGCACTGGGTAAAAATGACAAATGTACTTCTGATATTGATAGATATAAAAAAAAAGTACCTTTCGAAATGCTTTAAAGTAGCAGTTTTAGAAGTGTGGTCCCAGCACCAACAGCGTTATTCTCACCTGTGAACTTGTTAGGAAGGCACATTACCAAGCCTCATCAAAGCCAGCCATTTGCATTTTAACAAGGCCTCCAGGTGATCGAGGGCAATTCCATATTCAAAAGTGGCATTTGGAAATCAGGAAAAAAATTCGGTAAGGGAATATTACATTACTTGTGAGTAGTTAAAAGTACATGATGTACTGGACTGACTAAAAAATTATTTCTCCCCAGAATGCTATCCTGTGTTGTGTAACTTTGGTTTTGTGTAGCTGTTTCCCTATTTTTCTATGCTGCCTGCTCATAGTGCAGGTGGGTAAGCCCCGCCCCCCCCCCCATCAATCAGTTTATAGGTGGGAGGCCACTGAGTAGTTAGATCCTGTGCTTTCTTCTAGAACTACAAGATAAAAACTTAACATTCTTTGTGAGTAGCCCTGAGCCTTGAATATCTAACTTGTGTTCAATTTGAAACATTTTAATGATATAAGTCCAGATGCCTCAACAGCTGTAAAGTTAAAAATTAAATCAAGAATTCAGTAAAAAACTGCACTCATTATTTTACTAATTGAGATATTTATTTTGAAAAGCACATACAGACAAGATGATATTGGCAACCTAATAAATGCGCAACTAATACTGATGATAAAATATATTTTGGTAAAAATGGAAGTGAGGTAAATTTTAAACCAGGGAATGTGTTTGGTATTTATTGGTTGTATACCATTACTTTAAAGAGAAAGCAAGTATTATTGCATTGACTAGCCTTTGTTCATTATTGTTTTTAATGTAATTTACTGCTGTAATTGATGTTTTGATTGGAGGGTGTGTTTATTTTAAGACTTAAAAGTATCTTCTTTGATCAGCCTGGAGAATATTATACTAAGTGAAATAAGCTAGTCAGAGAAAGACAAGTACCGCATAATTTCACTTATATCTGGAATCCATTGAACAAAGTAAACCAACAAACAAAATAGAAACAGACTTATAGATACAGAGATCAGACTGAGAGCTGTCGGAGAGTGGGGGTTCAGGGGATTGGTGAAAAAGGTGATGGATTAAGCAAAAAACAAACAAACAAACAAAAAAACAACAACTCAAACATAGCCAACAGCATGGTGATTGCCAGAGAGGAAGGTGGGGCAGAAGAAAGCTAGAAAAGGATAAAGGGAGGATAAATGGTCACGGGAAGAGGCTTGACTTCAAGTGGTGAACATATAATACATTATACAGATGATGTATTATAGAATTGTATACATGTAACTTATATAATTTTATTAACCAATGTCACCCAAATAAATTCAGTATCCTCTTTGAAAATATAGCATCCAGATTCACTAGAGAAGAATCGAAAACTTTCTTTTCCATTAAAAATACTACTCAGTTGGATTTCTGAAAAGCAGCTTTTCAGTAGGTATGCATGAACTTTTCTTAGTGGTATGTGAAAATATTTTTCAGGATGAAAGTGTCAGGAAAAAGAGTTCCAAAGTAAGAAGGGCTACTTGCTGGCTCACCACAGACAAAATTTCTTATTTAATCAATAGCTTGAGATATGTTTAGAAAGATCTTCCTTTATGTTGCGTTCTATGATTGGAAAGGAGTGGAAAGCGAGAGCAGTGAGGAGAGTCTGTGCTCCGATTTTACTTCTGGTCTTAATTAGCATCTGAACTCAGGCAAATCACTTAGTTTTTCTGGACGTTAAGCTCCTTGTCTGTAAAATAAGGAGGTTGGAGTAGATCCTTCCTAAGATTGTTCCAGTCTTGAAAAAGTTTCTGTTGCTATATGGTAGTGTGTTCTTTTGGGGCAATTTTAATAGAGACGTGGCTATGTGTCTACATTGGCAGGGCTCAAAAAATGGATGTATGACTTGAGAGAGGAATGGCGATCTGGAAGCCAAATAGATTGTATGAAAAAGTTTAGACCTTTCCTTGACAAGTTTCAGTTGCCAATGGACTAGTTCTCATCAGGTGTGGTTAGGAGGCATTTGAAAATTCCTGAGGATGGTTTTAGTCATCGCAGTGACAGGATGGAGCCACTGGCATTGAGGGTCCAGGAGTGCCTTAGTGCAATGTGTGTGACAGTCCCTCTCTACAAAGAATTTTCTCGCCCCCAATGCCAAGCACATCCCCACTGAGAAACTAGCTAATGAAATTAAAGGATAGACTTTCCATTCCATTTTTTGTAGTTCTGTGAGAAATTAGAAGTGAAGTCTTATACTTTCTGCTGTTTCAGTAACACAGATGCAAATAATATCTATTCTTAGGTGACAATTGGTGTTTATGATGCATGGGAGAGAACAGCCTCTATATTGACTAAGCAGTAAGAAGAGCAGTCAGAATCTCAGCTCTTTTAGTACAGGGTGCAAATATAACTTGAAGACATACTAGAAATAGTTATTCTGAGTATGAAGTTACTAGTTTCCTGATGACCACCGTATTTTACATGAAATGGCTTACAGAGGTTTCCATTCAATGTAACTAGACATTTCTTGTGTTCAGTTAAATACCATGATTAAGGCATTAGATGCATAGATTTGATTCTCTATAAGAACTATCACTTGCTTAATAGCTCTATGCATGATTATGAGTGATATGAGCATTTCCTGTTCCTCTTCTGACCTCCTTCTGCACTTGGGTTGGCCTTATATGTTCTGGGTCAGGTAAGAGTAGAGCCCAGTCAGCAAGAGTGACTCATCCAGGGCTGTCTCAAGGACCCAGGTAATGTTTCCAAATTTGAGGATTTTGTTTGGAATCACTGAGTATATCATAGATCAGTTCCTTAAATTACTTTTCTCTCATCTTTTGCTGTGTATTTATAACTTCTTATATTCAGTTCTTAGATAGTGTGAGTATGGAAGGTATGGATAAAATTGTCTAACAAACCAAAGCCAACTTGGTGTTTTCCAGGAGTGAAAGGGAACCCTGGCTGCTCCTTTCTTGGTTGAATCTGGGCCTTAACTACCTCTGCAGGAGAAGGGAAAGGAGATGATATTGAAATCCTGTGTAACTTTCTCCCCCTATACATTTGGTACAAATTTATATTTCAGGAGAAGGTTGAAATTACAGAATTAAGAACATGTTTGGGGTATTCTTCCATGTTTATTACCTGTGCAAGGCCTCCACAATTAACAAATTGGAGGTTACATGCTACATTCCCCTTGGAATGAATTTATTAGAACTCAGAACAAAAGCCCACTTGGAAAACAGGTATAACCATCTTACCTCAATCTTTTAATTTGTAAAATGAGTCCAAAGTGATTTAGGTGATTAGCCCAGAATATGGAATACAGATTTTCTGTGATTGTTTTCCCCTGTTTACCTTTCTCTGAGACAATTAAACCAAAATTAAACCCAGATGCTTAATTAATCCCAATTTAAAAGTAAAAATATTTTAAAAATTAATTAAATTAAAAACTTTACAAAACTAAAAAAATGAAAGCCAATTAAAAATTAAAACTAAAAATATTAAAAAAATAAAACAATTTTAAAAATAAAATTAAAACCAAATGCTAGCATAAGGCATCCAATCCATATAATGAATTACTTTCTATGGTCTGCAACTTGAAGGGTATTAGTTAAGTACCATCTGGCAAACTTGAAAAAGAGTCATGATTTTCTGTGTTCTATCATTTGGGTAAGGAACTATAGTTGAGAGTAGACCAAGTGAATCTGAAATTAACATTTTAAGAAGCATTTTTGCTGAGCCTGGTTTAACTCTGAAGGTAACTGAAAAATATGCCAGAGTAAAATCAAGGTGTAACTTGTAACACTTTCTGGTTTTTGTTGTTGTACATTTTAAGCTAATATCGTGTAATATTAATGGTGTTGAATTCATTTAATGTGAATGTTGTCAGTGTGCTGTAGATTTTTATTCAATTTAGTCTTCAAGCTACACTGTAATTATACATTGTTCTCTCATTCCTGTTCATATTCCTGAAAACCAAAGAAGTAAGCAAGGCCGATGGTCTTTAACAGTTAAGAGGTTTCATGTAGAAAATAAAAACAAAATTAAAAAAACCAAACAACTGGTTAATCCCTAAAGAGATACAGCTCTGAGTCAAATAATCATTAAAGGGGAGCGAGAGAACGGAGGAGGGGAGAGAGGCTCCAGCTCGCCATAGCTGCTGTGTAAGGCTGGGAATCGAGAATTCTTTCTTTGCGGTGCTTTTATTATCTCACTGTTTGCCATCCTCTACTGTTTAATTTGTGGAACATTCCAGGGAGTATCCTTAGCTTCCCTGACCTGAGCCCAGGCCTGGGGCCGCAGGGCTCTGAGGGCCTCCTTTTGGAAACGGGGAGGGCGAATAGAGCACATGGCTTAGCGGCTGGGGGCGACGCTTCATCAGGAGCAAGGTGAGACCTGTGTGCCACTGAGCTACGGGGAAGCCAGAGCATGCTGCTCCACCTGCCTGTGCAGGCAGTTCTCAAGTGTGGGATGTGATCTCAGAATACGAGTTCTACAGGGAGAATGCTAAATGCTTACACTCCCTTGAGATCTTTGTGTGCCGCTCAGTGGTGTCACATCTGGCCCTCTGCTTCCAATCTCTTTATTTTCAAGCAAGAAGAGGACACTCGAGGCTTGTGAGGGTTTGTTTTTATTTGTTTAGTAGAAATATTCGGACCAAATGCCTAGTAGTGATAGTAGTGGTGTTATTTTTTTTTATTGCTTTTTTCTGTTTGTATGATTTAATAAAGATTTTTCTTAATGTCTTAGAAAGAACCATTAAGTCACATAAAATTACATTGTACTATTTTGTGGAAATGCCAAGCAATATCACTTATGAGCTGTATGAGTAATGCGAAATGCTAAAATAATTCAGAACCCAATAAATGATATGTAAAGGTCATATTACCATGAGTCTGGAGAGGATGGGGATGGAGAGAGTAGGGAGAGAGAGGTTTAGAGAAAGAGGTGGTGGAAGGACAGAAAGAGGGAGGGAGGAAGAGATAATGAAAATAAGTAAATGCTTGTGTTGTGTTAAGGTGGAATGCACTGAAATTGCTAGTGAGATTTCCTAGTGGCCTGAATATGCTGAATGAGAGCTGGTGTGGCAGCTTGTCCAGGTTGTCAGGGAACAGATCCTGTGCCTGCTTAAGAGAGTACAGATTGATTCCTGATACCAACGTTGACTCATAAATTATAACAAGAATAATTAGGGCCGAGTTTACAGACTTGGGAGCAGGCAGGGATGGCCTCTGGCCTGCTATTTTCATCTTCACTCAGACCTTGGATTTGAAACAAAGGTATTAACTGTTTTTTGTTTGTTTGTTTGTTTTGTCTTTTTCTGGAGTAGATAGTGTCTTTACCTTGCAACTTCCTGATATTCTATTGTTAGGTTTCCAGAGAATTCTCTTCAGAATGCATTCGTACAGGAACCAGGCCACCTGCCAGTCTACCTGCTTTCTGAGCTACTGATTTTGATTCTGTATTTGATTTTAATCAGAGGCAGGGGACAACCATTATTTTTTGACTGTTAAAAACTGTGATAAACAATTCAGTCATAGAATGATGGTCTGGCTGCTTTTGGAAAGTTATTAATTAATCTGGCAGCCCAGCTCCTATTAGAATGATGCATTTACCTTTGCAGGTCCATGATTGTAGTACTTTTTGTTTATGGCCCATAAATGGTCACTAACTAGTATTTGATAACTTATTTGAAAAAAAAATTTTTGAGACAGAACTTGTGTAGCATGATTTTATAAAAGGTCTCATCTGTAATAGTGTCAACAATAAAGAGTCTTTATTATTGTATATTTTATTAATGAATTATTTCCCTATTGAGACCATCTGATATAATATTGGATATCAGATTTTTTAAATCTTTATGTTTGTAGTTCAACACAAGTGCTTCCTTCTGCAGACTCCAATATGCCTTTTATTAATAGGTTTGTTCAGTTTAACATTTTTCTGGAATTGAAGCATGACTGACTTCTTTTTATCAGTGAGTTGTATTTATAAGTATTAGTACAAAATCTGATATTCTGGGTTGATCTATTATCCTATTATCTTGCTCTATTCTTGTCAAAATTTTTACTAAATTAGGATATTAAATGTCTTATAATTTATCACATAACATAATACTTTCTTAGACTAATTTTAATTTGATAACTTTTTCATAATTAATGAGATTTTAATTTATAATAGTTTATTTTTTAGTTCACTGATGACTACTAGTTTGGTACATTTCTTCCACTAAGTGTGAGATTTTAAGAAAAAAAAAAAGAATTGTGTACTCTCTCATCTTTTCTGCTAATTTTTTGTTTGACTTTAAGTATGAAATTCAAATTTGACAACAAAAATAAATAGTGGACATTGGTTGCTTCTGCTGTTTATTGCCACTTGTGAGACTTTGCACTTGTTTGTGTTAAGTCAGGAGGCTTCGTTTCAGCTTCACTGTTACCTCAGCATCACCAGGGCCCCTGGAATCTGTTCACACCCTCGTGGGCAGGGGTCCCAGGAGAGACTGGAGTGGATTGGGCACTTGCTGAGTGGGTTCCTGGAACCAGTGTTTTTCATCTAGATTTTTGCCATGAATCTACACTTGCTTCTTGGTCCATGAGAGGCACTGGCCAGAGCACACTGTCAACCAGAAGACCTAAGACTTTGTCTGTGATGACAGTCCCCAGTGCTTCTGGGAGCCTATAATGACATCTCAGTAGAATTAATTCTAAATTCCCGTATAAGTTTCAGCTGCTTCGTGTTCAAATTCTATTTGAAACTATATTAAGCAGGTGACAGCTCTGAATTAGCTGTCACACCAACAGCCCAGTCACTTTTGTTCTAATTCAAAATAATAGGTCCTCCCCTCTGTAAAGGACAAGGCCTCGCTTCTATCCTTTCTCTAACCACTTTTTTCTTTCTTTTCTTTTCCATTTTTTTCGCTTCATCTCTTTTTTTCAGCCCAAAACCTGTCATATCAGTTTCCTGTTTTCTTCCCACAGTCCTTCGTATTACTATTGCTTAGGGTGTTTTTCTGGCTCTCTTCTTCAGTTAGGCACTTGCAGTATATACTGCATTGCTTGCTGTTTTTGTTCACATGGAATAAAACCATGCACTAAATAATCCACTTTAACTATCTCAACTGCTTCAACAAACTGTTGTACAGTAATCCCTCCTTATCAGTGATTTAGCTGTTCAAAGTTAGCTACCCATGGTCAGCTATAGTCTGAAAATATTAAATGGAAAATTCCAGAAATAACTTATAAGTTTTAAGTTGCACGCTGTTCTGAGCGGTGTGTTGAAATCTCACACCACCCTACTCCATCCTGCCTAGGACGTGAATCACCCCTTTGTCCAGCATATCCATGCTATATATGCTATCCACAAAGTCACTTAGTAGCTATCACCATTATTAGATAGATTATCAGAGAGAAACCACATTTATATAACCTTTATTACAGTACTAGGAGCCTGGTGCACAAAAATTTGTGCACTCAGGGGGATCCCTCAGCCTGGCCTGTGCCCTCTTGCAGTTTGGGACCCCTCAAGGGATGTCCCCCTGCTGGTGTGGCTAGCCAGCTTTGGTGAGGGGGCTGATGGCTGTTTACAGGCTGGCCAAGCCCCCCAGTGGGGACCCTCATCCCATGGGGGTATGGCCAGCCTGGGTGAGGGACTGAGGGCCATTTTCAGACTGCCCACAGTCCCTTCAGGGTTCGGGTCCCTACTGGGGTGCCTGGCCAGCCTGGGTGAGGGGCTGAGGGCTGTTTTCAGGCTGGCCACAGCCCCTCCAGGGTTCAGGTCCTTACTGGGGTACCTGGCCAGCCTGGGCGAGGGGCTGAGGGCTGTTTGCAGTCTGGCCACAGCTCCCATTGACCCAAGGTCCCAATGAGGCTGGCTGGAAGCAGGTTTCTGGGGTTTATTTATCTTCTAGAATTGAAACTTTGTTGCCTTGAGCAGAGGCCACAGCCTGCCTAGAAAGGCAACGAAGCCTCCTGTTTGCTTCAGCTCCATTGCTTCTATAATTGCAACTTTGTTGCCTTGAGCAGAGACCACAGCCAGCCTAGGCAGGCAGTTTCCTCCATCACTGGCCTCCTGTTTACTCTAGCTTTATGGCTGCCAGCCACCTTCTTGGCTGGGGTAATTTGCATATTGTCACTCTGATTGTCTGGTGGGCTTGGCTTGGCTGGTGCGCATGGCTTAGGTGTAACGGAATGAGAGTTAATTGGCATATTACTCTTTTATTAGATTAGATATTATTAAAATTGTTCTATTTTATTGTTGTTAATTTCTTATTGTGTCTAATTTATAAATTAAACTTTATTATATGTATGTATGTATAGGTCAGAACCTGATATATATATATGATTCAGTACTATCTGCAGTTTCAGGCATTCATTAGGCATCTTGGAACATATCCCCTGAGGATAAAGGGGAACTACTCTATACTATTATTATTAACTCTCCCTTTCTATTTCTATCATCATAAAGCTTTTGTAGAAATGTAAAACCAAATAGCAGCTGATTCAGCAAATGTTAAATTGGTCCGTGGTTCAAAACACTCTAGATTTGAGAATCAGTTCTGATATTCACTAATGGTGACAAGTCACTTAAAATATTTTATAAAATGGGGATAATGTTCAAATGAGATAATGTAGCATAAAATGCATCATGGTACAAATGTTAGTTATTGTTACTGAGAATTACTCTTAAAAAGGACACCATTCAATATCATAGTCCATTTTAAAATTTATATTTTATTTTTAACTTTATTATGAAATAATTTCAGAAATACAAAATTTGCAAAAATAGCATGAAGAATGCCCATTTAATCTTTTTAAAATGTTAGCATGTTAAACTTATCAAATCCAGGAAATTAACTTTGATATAATGTAAGGTGACCAGATTTTAACATTGGTAAAGCAGGACACCATTGAACGGGGGGGCGGGGGGGGGGCGTTTAAAATTATTATTACTTAAAATATTACAAAGTGTAGTACATATGTCTCTTTCCAAAAATCGGGACTTTTAAAAAATGCTGCGGGATGTGGGACAAATTGTTAAAAATTGGGACTGTCTAGCCAAAAGTGGGACATCTGGTCACCTTAATATAATGTTAAGTAATCTATAGATATTATTCAAGTTTCATCAATTAAATCACCAATGTCCTTTTTCTGGATACAAACAGGAATCACACATATTTTTAGTTGTGTTATCTATTTGTTTCCTCCATTCTGGGATAGTTCCACATTCTTTCTTTGCCTTTCACAATTTTGACACTTTTGAAGAGTAGTGACCACTTTGATTTTGGAGAATGTCTCTCACTTTGGTTTTTCTGCTGATTAAGTTCAGGCTATGCATTTTGGGAAGAGTAATGTGGAATGATGCTATGCCCTCTCAGTTCATGTCAGGAAGCATGTGATATCAAGGAGCCTACTAATATGTCAACTTCTATTCCTCAATTCAGGTCTGCCAGTTTTCTCCACTGTTAAGGTGCTAGTTTCATTTATGTAATTACTAAGCATCTGTGGGGGATACTTTGAAACTGTGTAAATGACCAGTTTTTCATTCTATTTTCAACCTCAAATTTCCCTGTTTGAAACAGTTGTCACTGTGGTCTTTTTCAAATAGTGATTTTCTGTTTTATCACTAGATGCCTG
>PVJC01012626.1:0-39386 GCA_004026665.1 Murina feae | reverse complement strand
CGTGCGCGTGCCTCCGTACCTCTGTACTTTGCTTCCGCCACTCCTCTGAGTCTCAGACTCTTCTCTAGTTGTAGGATTTTCACTCAGCCAGCCGTCCTGTGGGTGCGAGTGGTGTCCGTGTGTTCTTTTCGTGGTTTTTCTGAAATAGTTGTTCACAGCTGCATATACGGTGTCTACCCTATGCCGCCATCTTGTTTCTGTCTCATTTATTAATAGTAGTACCCAAATCAGAAACCTTTATTCAAACAGATAAAAATAGTATTTATTTTGGTTATAAGATATTTACTCTATATGTGTGCTGCATGATTTTCTCAGTTTGTAAGATTAATCAGACTTTTGTGCTGACAATGCTATCTTTCCCATGATTTCTTTGTTTAGGTTTGTTAGGCACTCTTTGACCAATGGTATTTATCATACTTAATTTTATAGACTTTATGCAAGTTCTTTTCTTTTTTTAAAAAAATATATTTTATTGACTTTTTACAGAGATAAAGGGAGAGGGATAGAGAGTTAGAAACATCGATGAGAGAGAAATATAGATCAGCTGCCTCTTGCACACCTCCCCGTGGGGATGTGCATGCAATCCAGGTACACGCCCTTGACCAGAATCGAACCTGGGACCCTTCAGTCTACAGGCTGACGCTCTACCCACTGAGCCAAACCGGTCAGGGCCAGGTTCTTTTCTCTTTAACTCACCTTTGTCCAGATCCCATCACTACCATTCCTTCAAGTTGATGGTTTCCTTCTCTATTTGGCTGCTCTCATTTCCCAGACATTTGCATTCTCTGAAGCTATTTTTCAGGTGGTTCGTCTTACCTCTCAAAGATGTCATTTGAGGAAGAGGCCATTGGGTCCAGGTAAGAGAATGGCCCTGCCTTCAAGAAGCTTTGTGTTTTGTAAGGAAAACAAAACATAAAAATGTATACTAACCAGGGCTCTCTTGGCAACAGTATGGTCCTATACCAGTCAGTCAAACTTGATTAATTTGAGGAGGACTTAATTAAGGGCCTATTCGCAAAGTGTGGGCAGGATTTAGGGAAGCCAACAGGGATAATGCATACTGTGGGCTAGCAACACTGGGAGCCATGCCACTCCTGGGCCTGAGGGGTTGAGGGGAAGAAGTGGTTACCAGATCCCAAGAAAGTAGCTATTGTCAGACAGCACTTGAAAAAAGCTATGGCCCTCAAAAGGGGATGCAGCCTTTTCCCAGTAACTCAACAGGGAAGGATCTAGAAGGATTTATATCCCAACCTCACTCTCTTTCTGTCCTCTAATCTTCTTATATCTCCCTTTAGCCAAATAAACAGAAGCCAGAGGGCAAGATACAGTCGATATGGTTATTTCCCAAAGTCCAGACAGGATAAAAAAGGATAGTGTCTCTGGAAGGAAAAATGGAAGATTTCAGCATGGGACCAGCTTAGGTTTGAATAAGATCTGGAATCTGGACAGCCCTGCAGGTCAGAACGGTTCATTTAGAGAGGCCCCCGCGGAAAATTCAGGGGGACTTTCAGCTGGAAGGAGCTTCCATATGAGGCATATTAGTCAATAGGCAAACAGAGAAAGGAAGAGAGAAGAAGAGAGGGAGAGAGAGAAACATCAATGATGAGAGAGAATCATTGATCAGCTGCCTCCTGCACACTGCCTACTAGGTGGGGATTGAGCCCACAACCAGGCGTGTGCCCCGACCGGGAATGGAACCGTGACCTCCTAGTTTATAGGTCAATACTCAACCACGAAGGCCGGGCCCAACAACCATTCTTGAATCCTCAGGTCTCCTTGTAGTTGTAACATTTTTATTCAAGTCATCAGTAGTAGTCTCACAGCCAAACCCTTTGGGGCACAGACTATGCTGACCCCTCCCTTCAATGTCAGGGGTATCTGTGACAGTGTTACCATGGGAACAAAGCAGTGTATGGGGCTAAAACCACTGATGAGACTTCTTGATTCTAAACCTGTGAGTTCCTGAACAGAGCTCCTCTGTGATTCTCCCAGTGATAAGTGTGAGAAACCAGAGAAAGAGACAACTCAGAGGCTTCCTGCAGACCTAGTTCAGGGACACCTCCACTGAGGACAAACTGAGGGTTGATTCAGAGTGAAAGTGGATCAGTCCTGCTCAAACATATCTGGGACAAACAAATAAACAAACACAAAAAATCAAAGTGCAAGTTCACATTCTTTTACACTCTTTCCCCCTTCTCTACCTCACTAAGCAGTCAGGGTGTGTGTCCCTCAACCTTTCTTATGCTGCAGGAGAGAAAGTGGTAGATTGCACTATGTAAGTGGAGGCAGACAGGATAGAAAGCTTCTGATGGAAAAGAAGGGATTCTAAAAGTGGGAGGAGGAGGCTGAAGAGAGTACACCAAAGTCAGAGGAGAAAGGAAAGATTTCTCCTTGAGCCAAGGTATGTCCCACCTCAGGGCCTTAGCCCTTGCTATTTACACTTTCCTGAAGCTACTTTTCTCCCCCTTCCTGGCTGGTCCCCCTCCTCCTTCAGGCAGCAGAGCCCCCAGTTAGTTCTCTCTGAGCATCCATCACAATTTATATTTATTGTTTAATAACTTGTGTTTCATTTGTCTCCCTCATGAGACTGTAAGTGCCATCAAAGCAGAACCCAAGTATACCTTGTTCATCATACCCACCCAGCGCCTAATGTGGTAGGTGCTCGGTGAATATACTGTGAAAGGAATGAAAGGGAAGAAGGGAGAGAGATTTGGGTGGGAAAAGCTTCTGTAAGGAAAGGTCTTTAAGGAGTTATGTACTATGCAATTTCCCTTTATGTTGCCCCTTTAAGAAACTAAATTACTCTTCAGTATTACTTAGAGTCAAATTTGTGGTTTAAAAAACAACACCACAGAGACTGTATGCTGACTACACTGGTACATCCACTTTGAAAAAATGTCACTGAGCTGTAGATGGCCCAAGTGACCCACGGCTTAGCTGCCTGTGTGATTCCAATGTGACTCCTGAATGACCAATGTGATTCCCATGTGAATGCCACCTGATTCCATGCGGCCTTGACATGACTCCTACATGATTTCAATGTGAGAACTCATGACACCCACATGACCCCACATGACCCATGTGACCCCCACCTGACTTCCAGTTTCACCTTTCTTAAAAAATTCTTTCTGTTTATGTTCTTTATTTACTTCTAGGTGCCAAAATTCTCTTCTGAGCATGTCAGAACTATTTTTGAGGAAGGATTAGCCAATGCTACTGCTCATTACATTTATAGTTCCCTTCTAAGGGTTCCACAAGTTGCTGAAGCAGAATCTCCTAATTGCATATGAAAAACTATTCTGCGCACTTTTCTGTATGTATATTATACTTAAATAAAAATTACATGAAAAAAAGAAAGAAGGAAAGAAACCATGCAAGCCCAGGGGTGTAAAACACAAGTACAGGTGAGGAGTAGAAGGGAGTATAGTATATGACAGTGGAAACCAGGGTGGATTAGAATAAGACAGGAAGAGGAAATGTAGGTGGCATGTATGAAAGACTGGAGAAGTCAGAGAGTGTGGAGATGGGTGCTGCCTAGGGTCAGGTTAGTGGCTGGAAGCCATGGTGTGAGTTTGGGTTTCTATAGAAACTATTTGAGGGCAATGTTCATACTTTATCACAATGGTTTTCCAATCTGGGTGCATAATAATCATCCACAGAGCTTGTCAAACAGCACACTCAGGAAACCCATATTCAGAAATTCTGATCAGGAAGATTGGGTGGGGCCCATGAACCTACATTTGAACAAGCTTCCTAGATTATTTAGTGTAAAAGATGGTCCTCTAACCGTAATTTGAGAAATATAGAACAGTCCCACACTCTCCTATTTGGCCCAGGATCCTGGGTTCCTATTAGCTATTTTGATGAAGATCAAACACAGTATCAAGGTGAGCCTGACTCTGAGGCTGGGTATCCTGGTTCTACCTTAGATCAGAATTTAGATCCTGTTATGGAGAGACACTTTTTGAACCTAGAATTGTTTGGCAGTTCTCACTGATTTTATAGTTAAGAGCAAAGGCTCTGGAACCAAAACCTGGGTTCAGCTGCTTAGCTTCTCTAAGCCTATTTCTTCAGCTATAAAAGTAAAATAGGGATGGATAACAGTATCTGCTTTATAGGATTACTGTGAGGATTAAATAAATTACTGAGTAAAAGCACTTACCACAGTGCCTGGCGCATGTAAGCTTTCATTACATGATAATGATTCATTTTCCCTTCCTCCTGTTGTCTGCTTCTCCAACACTGAGTAATAGAAATAACTGGAGAAGGAAGTGGGCCTTAGCTTTTCAGCGTGGTCCAAAACATCCTGGAGTTTCCTGCCCTCCCCAATGCCAGGGCAGCTGGAAAGGAAGAAATCTGGCCTCCACATTCAGTCAACATCTGTGGGGGAGTTTTCCATTAAGACTCTTGGTCTTTCCCACCCCCAAATTTTATTAGTAATAGGTCTAATTTATTTTGGGCCTTGGATTTGTGTCTCCAAATTAGTTAATGAGTTGAAAAAGCTGTGCCTCATGTGAGTATAGGTCTCCTTATCCTGGATTTTCTCTAGCAGGAGATTGAGAAATCAGTGGAAACCAGGAAAATTCCTCAGAGGTGCCAGGAGGGCAAGAGTCAGGATTATCATGTTCTACATTTTTTTTTTTTTTTAGGAGCAAAGCCAACAACCATTCCTTGTCACCCCTGCACCCATGAGGCTCGAGTAATAATGCTCCATTGTGTTAGACCTCACAGGCTGGGCCTGATGATCAGCCAATAGCTGGACAGTCACTCAACTGTTGGACAATTCTCCCTTCCCACAGCAGGACTTCAGCTAGCAGATCTGGCAGTTTATTTGTCAATATTATTTGTTGTTAGCTTAATTGTAGGAAAATTGAAAAGTGTAATGCTTAGCCATGAAACCCTTAAGGCTGGCTAATCTTTTTGGACTGTAACCAATGTAATGTTATTAGCTGATCCCATCTTGATTATAATATGCAGAGCCCTGGAAAATTCGCTGAAGGTTCCAAGTTGTGGTCAGCACAGGGAACAGACAGGCTTCATCCTCTGCATTTTTCTGCCACAGAGAGAAAAAGGGCAGAGCGGGCTGCACCGGAAGAACTGGGTTTGAGATACCACTGGGGAGAGGAATGCAGTCTCCAGGATAGATACAGAAGTGATCCCGGCGACCTCCTTGAGAGGGAGGGTAGGCCAAGCCGGCTTCGGTTTTGTGCCTTATACGCTGGAGGTGCTCAGGCCCAGCAGTGTGCTGCAATGAGAACATCTGAGTAAGGGCATAGCTCAGAGTGAGGCTTCAGTAGAGACGAATCCAAAAGGCCAGAGAAAGTGCATGTTCATTCTATCAGTTATTTTTGATGATTCTTTGAAGAATCCCTCCTCTTTGGTTTTATAGTGAAAGCATGGCAGCACCAGGAATCAGAATTGTGTCTGTAATTGAGAATTTGAAGTGTGTGAAGGATGCCTTTAACAGTCTCTGGTCCTCTCTGGACTTTGATTTTCTGCACCAAAGAATGGGAAACAGATATTCTCATTCATTCCACTGCCCCTTTCTGAGCTTTGACATATGAGGGGGCCTCCTTTTTTGCATTGGCATCTTCAGAGAAGAAAGGGGCTTTGCCTTCTCTTTGGTACCTCTAAATACCCACTCCAGCAATGAGCCCTTTTGACTTTTTATTTTATTTTTTAAGATATATTTTTATTAATTTCAGAGAGGAAGGGAGAAGGAGAGATAGAAACATCAATGATGAGCATCATTGTTCAGCTGCCTCCTGCACACCCCCCACTAGGGATCGAGCCCACAACCCGGGCATGTGCCCTTGACGGGAATCGAACCTGAGAGCCTTCAGTCTCCAGGCTGATGAATGAGCCCTTTTTAAAGGGTGAAGTTGGAGGGCAGAAACACTGGGATTCTACCGACACTTGAGTGATGCCTTTGACCCCAAACATATACCCTGGCAAATGAGCCAGCAGCCTATTCTAGATAAACAGGGAGCCTAGAGGCAGCATGTGAGCTTTTTTCCCCCTTAGCCATTTTATGAATATAAATATTTAGTGCATGGTGTTTTGCAGAATTAAATCTCTGAGCCTAGATTAGCCTGGTAATATCATTATGTAGATGCCAGGGATGAGCTACCTGTGACTGCTGTGTGTCTTCTCATTCAAAGATGCCTGTGATGACTTGATGCACTTTCATTTGCCAGGGCAGTCATTAATTGCATATGAAACAGTTGGTGTTTGCCTTTAAGGGAAGCTGATTGGGTCAGTCACCAAGTGTTTGGCTCAATGATCTACAGCTGGCTCTTTACCCCTGCACTCCTGCTTTCTTTTCAAAGCACTCTCACTCAGTGTTTTTGGGACCCCCTGAGGAAGAGGCTGTGAAACATAGGGGGTGTTAATCTGTGTTTTCCTTTGGGCATTCTAGCTTTAATTTTAATATTTTGGATAATAAAGAATGATTTTAAATTAAATTTGCGAGTCTGCCATCTGTGATTGTTTGGACTTTTTCCTCCTCTCTGGCAGGGGTTTTTTACTTAATTCTTTCTGAACGTTACAGGAGTGGATTGAAAGCGGGAGAAGCAAGGGCCAGCAGAGTAGGTCAATCTGAGGGACTCAGAGAAATGAGAAAAGGCTTTGATCCCTGGCCTTTGGCCCGGTGGGGCTGGGGGTGGGGTTGGGGGGAGGGGGTTGATGAAAACAACTTGATGCCCTGAATCAAAATCACAAAAGTTAACTCGGATGTAATCACAGCTTCCTGTCAGCTCCTCTTGATTTGCTTTGAGAAAGTAATTTGCCAAGGTTATGCCTCAGTTTGCCTGTCTATTAAAGAGAGAAGTGATTTTCCCACTGGAGATGCTACTGCAGTTTTGCTACAGTTCTTCATTCGAGAACAATTCTTCATCCGAACCCAAGGCATTGTCATTATCCACCAAGGGATTAAAAGGGTTTGAGGGCTTATGTGTGTTTCTAGATATAAAGCTAAATCCAAAAATCTCTATCTAGAAATATGTCCTTAACCTTGTCAGCGAATCCAGGAAGAAGAATTTCCTACCCTACCACGGGAAGTGAGGGCACATCATCATCAACACCGCAGACCATGGCATTAATGAGTCAGACAGATAGCGCCACTGAACACACAGACAAATGCTGAGCGAATGCCAGAATAAAATGAAAAAGCACCCTTCAGCAGAAGGGTTGGTGTGATGAGTGCTTAGCTAGGGAAGAGGTGGGGAGGGGAGGGGAGGCTTACTGGGCAAAGCAAGTAACTCCCCCTCTATTTAGTGAAGAGTCTTCTTGGAGGGGTTCAATTTTGCATTTGGGGGAAGAGAGAGTTCAAGGAGCAGCGTGGGCAGAGTATTCCTAGTAGGGCACACGGGCCACCTGAGCAGACACCTTAGACACAGGAGAGTGCAGTGATCAGGCCTGGGAAGCCTAAGAGGGCGAGTGGAAGGAGACAAGCAGGGAATAGAGAAAAAGTCAAGGGTGAAGAAAGCCACTTGAAATGTTCTCTGGAACCAGAATGGGGCATAAATAAAATTCCAGGAAGCTGCTGGAGCCTGAAGTTATGTGTAGGTCAGAGGCTTTGTTAGCATCAGAGTAGATTTCCCTTGTATCTGCTGATTTCCCAATTTCCCCTCCCTCCTCCTAAATTCTGACTTTATCTAATGAGGGTGGGGCTCCCAGGCACCTCCCTGCATAGAGAAGGGCCAAAATCGTTGCTGCACAGGTCAGGCAACAAAGGTTCAGGTAATGACCTTGAAAGTCAGGGAGGCAATATCTATGGCTCTGAGCAGGAGGGAGCTCAGGTAAACAAGTATTTATCACATTTTTAAGACCTCAAATATGCATCCTTTGTCCCACATGACTCCTAGTCTAAAAGATAAGCTTGGAATCTCAATCAATCTCTCTCTCTCTCTCTCTCACACACACACACACACACACACACACACTAACATGCACGCGCGCGCACACACACTGATGCACACAGACACACACATTCTGTCCTTCCTCCTCTTCCTCTCTCCTCTCTAAAATCCTTAGTTCTCCTAAATACAACCTTAGTATCCCCACAATAGTAGAAGACAACCCCAACAAGTGCCTGTGAAAAAAGCCTTTAAGACTCATGAATATTTAGCTCGTCCTCATGTAAAATATATGACTTTGTGTAAGGATCAGGCGAACGAGGTGCATGATTTTTTTCTGATTTATGGGCCTGGAGACGGATTATTCATAGCAGAGCAGCTGTGTGGAAAGATTCATCCGCTGCAAAATGTGATTGTACATCAGGCAGTGTGTGGGAACGGAGCTATGACTAATGGCTGCTTTACATATAAATGAGAAGGTTTGTGCTAGGAACTGTAAAAAAATACAATCACTCAGCTGCCGGGCAAGCTCCTTATCATGGGTGCAGGAGAGGGACCACAGGAAAGGCAGGCAAATGAATGCCTCATCCCAAAAGCTGAGCCAGGTCGGGGTGAGAGTCAGGGAGCAGCAGGAAAAGGGATGGAGGGAATTTGGAGACCCAGCCAGCTCTCCGGATGTGGCTGTAGTCAGTGTCTGCATTTGTAACTCCATCTTCCAGGCCCCACTATGACCTCTGAGAGCCTGTCAGGGCAGAAGTGGCTGCATTGCCAACACATCCGGGGTGATGATCAGGCCCTGAACTCTTCAGAGCTTGGCGTTGGGCTGCTGAAGATTCAGGTCCATTTCAGAAGTTAGCACATGATTCATTTAGGCAAACCTCTGAAGAGAAAAATTGCATGAACCTGAGATTTCCCTCTGCCACTCCTCACGTCTCCCTCGTTTTCCCCCGTTCATCTCTCTCCTCTCTTGTAGCTGAGACAGGCTGTCTAGACATTGCAGATGTGGACAGATGTTGGGTCTGTAATTTATAACAACGGCCTCCAGAAGGCAATTCCAATTTGTTTCGGTAAGGCTTTGAGTTACAGGCAGAAAAAATATCCTGTAAATACCATTGACTTACATGGTAACTACACCAAGAGTTTACTTAGTGAACAATCACTAACTACAGCATAATTACATATCCCTGCCGATTACCAGGAAATTTAATGACACCGAGCAAGTAATAACCACCAAACCAAATTTCTTGCTTTAGATGGGCCTGGAGAGCAAGGGGACTGAGCCATATTTAACAGGGATTTATGCCCATGTATTCAAGTCATCAATTAGTCTCCATTTTGAGGGCCTTTCATTTTTATCTACATGCTAGATATCCTCTCACCATCATACTGAACTCCAAGGAAGTTGGATGCTGATTGTTGCTTTCTGCTGATACAGTTTTAAACCATCTAGTATCTGTAGGCACTCATAAAGCCCTCAGACAAGCCAGGAGGCTGGAAAATTATTTTTGCTGTTATCATAGCAGGTCACACACTTAGCAGCAGGGCCGAGCTACACTGATCTACTCTCACTCTGCCCTGCTGGCCGATGACTGAACAGCTGTCCTGGCCGGCAGTGAAGAGGACTGGCCCACCCAAGGACAAACTAATCCTCCTGGAAACTGTATTCTGATCTGGTAATTATGATGGAAAATGGAAAGGTGAATTTCTATAATAGTTTTTTAAGAAATTCAGGAGGATTCACATTATGTGTATGTGAAGGGGGAACAGGAGGCTAATATTAAGATTAATACATGGAAAAGTTCAGTGATCTGGCTAAGATCAGAGTCTGTTGGTAGCAGAAGCCAAATTTGCACTTGGGATCTGCTATCCCTGAGAACTCTGACCAGTTGGTCCCTCTGGGTTTAAGGGATCAGAGCTGGCCAACAGCTGGGGAGCTCAGGCTTCCATGGATATATAAGGTTGCAGCTGAAATAGCCATCAGGGTATCATGTATGTCAGTCTGGGGAAAGGGGAGAGAGGACTGGGAATAAAGGAGATTGGAAAATGTGGAAATCAAACAGATTGACAGGATTGGATTCCAATTTTCAATCCATCTCCAACCTCTTCTAGTTTATCTGTTCCATAGAATTTTCCATCCCCCTCTTGCCTGCTCAAAGACGATCAAGCAAAACTTAATCTTAATACACCTCTAGGCACAGACTCTTGGGTTTCCACAGACTCAGAGAAGAATATCTGATGCCGATTTAAGGACAGATATTGTCTGGAGAATTTTGACTCCTTGCTACAATTGTGTTCTCCCTCTCTCATTTCTCCCCTCCCCTGCTCCTGCTTAGTGAATGCTCTGTATCCATCCAACTTCAATGATATCTTGCTTCACCTGAAGAAGTGGGTCTGGTTTAGAATGTCAGCTCCTGGCAGAGCCACAAAGCTAATCACCAGCTAGGAGGGTAGGTCACTTGGGCCAAAAGAAGTACGTTAGGCCCTAACTGGTTTGGCTCAGTGGATTAGAGCGATGGCCTTCGAACTGAAAGGTCCCAGGTTCAATTCCGGTCAAAGGCACATGCCAGGGTTGTGGGCTCGATCCCCAGTGGGGGACTTGCAGGAGGTAGCCAATTCATGATTCTCTCTCATCATGGATGTTTCTATCTCTCTCTCCCTCTCCCTTCCTTTCTGAACTCAATAAAGTTTTTTTTTTAAAGAAGTATGTTAGGATTATCAGGTGTCCTGACTGAAACTGCTCTTCTCTGGCGGCTATTGGCCAGTGGGTCTGGCCTCAGGTCTGACCTCAGAAAAAAGGTGTCAGCTGCAGAAGGATGGGTTTAGGAAACAATCTGTGTCTCAGAAATTTAAGATTTTGGATGCAATGTCTAAAGAGACTCCTGAGACTTATTTTACGGGATTTAAAAAATATGAGTGAATCCTGCCTGCCTGGGGTGCGTGAGACTTTTGTCCTACTGAGAGATATAGATGGCAATGGCCTGGAGCCCTCTAACCCCAGGAGATCCTTGTGAGTGCACCAAGCCTCACATAGCTCCCTGGCAGGAGTGGATATGGGTACTTGTACTTCCAAGGCCTAGAAGGGCTGTGGGGAGAAGGAGGGACGCCCTCTGGTCAGGGAGGATGAATGAGCTATAATAATGTTAATAGCTAACATGAACTGAGAGATGACCGTATGCCAGGAATATATTATCTCTTTGATGATATATCTATGCATTAGCTCTTTGACAAAGAGAAAGTTACCCACTGCCAGGGAGTAAAATGTTTCTCAAAATAAGAAGCGCATGGTACACAGACCAACTCTGTGGCCTGCCAGCATTATCTGGAAGGTCATGTAGAGTTTCTAGGAGTGGATGATAAAAGCAAGAGGAAAAGGCAACTACAAGGACACGTATCCATAGATATCTGTGAGGAGTGAACTTCAGGGTGCAGACTCAGGTGTCTGCATACACAGAATATAAACCACTGGGATATGAGAGAGCTAATGAAAGGATGAGTTTATTGATACATGTGTAAACATATTTGAACACATGTCAATATAACATGCACACATGGATATATATCATATGGTAAGTAAATAACCCTGAATTCATGAGAAAGGACCACATAGCTTAGGCACTATAGACATATTACAAGATGTGGCTGATTCTATACACGGGACTGATTTTCCATCTCCCAGAAGACCCCTTCCCAGACTTCTTGATAAGCTAACCCAAGCCTGGGGTGTTAGAAGAAGGACAGAGTAGGACTGGGAAGGGTTTGACTTATAGGCATCTCCCCAGATGGTCTTCTCTCATCCCAATCCTCCTGCTCTGGCCAGGCTTGGTGTCTGAGGTATCATGTACATCTGTGGGAAGGTTGTAGGTGGAAAGATGGTCCGGGTAGGGGGAAGCATGGATCATGAATCAAACCTCTGGTTATTTCTCTAATTCTGACCAGATCCTGAGATTCTAAAAATAGTTTCCTGAAACAGATAGTAGAAAAATCAGGGGCTTTGAAGCCAGAAAGTCTAGGTTTGACTCCTGTCCTCTATACTTACTAGCTTCTCATTTATTCATTCACTCAATAAATATTTATATTGAGCATCTATTATGAACCAGGTGTATGACCTTTTCTGAGCAAGCTATTTAAATTCAGTTTGCAGAAGTTTCTTCATCTATAAAATAGGAATTATAATACTGAGATGTCACAGTTGTGAGGCTTACATGAGACTAAGTGCTTGACACATTGTTGATTCTCAATTAATGCTTCTTGTTATGATCACTAGCAAGAGAATTCCAATGATGACTCTTTTAATAAAGTCTCTTTCTTTTGCTAATTTCCCCCCAAAGGTGGCTGAGCTATATCTGGGGAAAGTTTAGGGGGAACTTGTATGGCCCTAGAAGGCTATCCATGTCTCATCAGGACCCTGATGGTGACCCTGGGCTGTGGCTCTTTTCTGGAGGGAAGGAGTACAGGACAGGTTTAGCACCACAGTGGTCTTATTTGCTTGTCTGTCTCCCTCCCTGGATTGTGGGCAAGGACTGTGTCTTCACCTGTTTAGCATTGTGGCCACAGTGTTTCTGACAGTGCTTGGCACACAGGAGGCAATCAAGTTCATGTTTGATAAATGAATGAAAGAAGGAAGGGTCAGGGTTTCTAATGGTTGTGCAGCCTCCTCATTCCTTCATTCAATGAATATTTAGCAAGCACCTACAACGTCCTCGGGTACTGTACCAAGTGCTGGAGAATAATGGGGAGCAAAATGGACGTGGCCCCTGCCTTCATAGAGCTCAGAGTCCAGTGGAGAATACAAGCTGTAATGAAATCATCACAAAAGGATACATATTCTTACAATGTGTGGTCTGTCTCATAAAAGCAAGTAAATGATGCTAAAACAGCACACCAAGGAGAACTAACAGAAGTTTCCCCCGGGACCAACATTTCAGCTGACATCTGAAGTGGGGGTAGGAGTTGAGGCCATGTTGGGGTAGAGTCTTCCAAGGACAGGAAACCCTATGTGCACAGCCCCAGTGGCTGTTAGAACACAGCACATTCAGACAACAGGAAAAGGCCAATATGGCTGGAGAACCATTTCCAATTGGAAAAGTGGAGCAGAGAAGTTAGAGATGTGGGTTCTGATCTTTATCCTAAGAGCAAGGGGTTTCAAGAGGAGTGACATGGCCACCACTTGACTGAGTTGAGGTGGCAAGAGGACACATGGAGAGATTAGTCAGGAGGGTATTGAGTTAGCTAAGCAACACAGGGTGTGGCCTTGGTCTCGGGTAGTGGAGATAGAAAAAGATGAATGAGAAACTTTAGAGGGGAGGTGAAAGGGCTCCCTGATGGTCGGGTCCTGCAGTGTCAGATGAGGGGGCAGCAGAACCCATGAATAACTCCTAGGTTTGTAGAACCTGCTCCTAGTGTCCATCACCTCTATAAAATGTCTCCTTCCCTGTCCTCGGGAGCGTTTGGTTCCGATAGCCTTCAGATGTGGGTAAATTTCCACTTCCAGAGACTGAGAGAGATGCCCAGGGACCCCATGGTATCTCGCAGTACCTAGAGAGTCATTTTCTCAAACCAGGCCCTCGCCACTTCAGCACTCATTTATCCTCCCAAACTCACCCAAACCCAAACACGCATATTCTCAGACTCCCTGGCTCCCCAGACTAACACAGACTTTCAAAAGCTCCCTCCAGACCACTTCAACCTAGCCTTCTTTATCCTTGCATCCCCAAAGCCCTCCATGCCCCCCATTCCCACTCCTCTCCCCACCCTGCCCCAGCCCCTGCCTCCCTCTGCCTCCACTTCACCCTATTAAGAAACAACAACCCCCCAGAACCCCTGCCCCTGGCTGCTGCTTCCTGAGCCCCGCCCTCCCTCCCTCCTCCTGCTCCTCTCCCTGACAGATGCCTCAGAGCCCCGGGCCGCAGTTAAGGTGACGAGATGCAGCAATTCTTTATGAACATTTCATTCCTGCTCGCTACACGACGTAAATTAGATGGTGTGTTACATTCGGGCAATAAGAGAGATATGTCACCACGACGCTGGCCCATTGGATGGAGAGGGTAATCCTGCCGTGAATTTCATTACTGCTTTTATATAGACAGAATTAGCTCGGTGACAGCGAGCCTGATTGTCTTTCACTAGGGGTTTGGCGAAGAGCTGAAAGGATTTCACCCTGATGTGCACACTACTGAGTGACCCCGCTCACCAGCGGCTCCGCTGATTGCTTTGCACCTTGCAGACCTGCGATTGGCTCACCCTCTCCACCGCCTCGCCTCCCTCCCTGGCCCCCATCCCTCCCCGCCTTGGCTTTTTCTTGAAGCAAGAAGAGCCCTAATGGAGGAGTCACAAGGTCATGAAGGCAAATATGCAAGTGGGGAGAGGCAAGGTGGCAGAGTTTTAAAAAACAACCACAAAATTCAGTTCTGATCAGAGTCTCCTGGATAGAAGCTGTGGTCACTCAGTCTTGCCCCCCAGAAAAGGGAGAAGGGCCTGGTCCCAGGGGCATGTGCCCATTGCCCTCAAGGCAAAAGAGGAACTGGGTAGGGGCTGGTAGATCCTCTGAGTCTCTCTGGCAGAGACCCCAGAGCTGCCCTTAGGTTCCTATCCCTTTGCCTCTTACATCTCTGGGTCCTTTGCCAGTGGCAGCTCAGCTCTTTCCAGCCTCCTAGCCAGGGACTCTGGAAAGCAACAGCCATTGTCACTCCCAGCCTATGGACCTAGCAATTGCAATGTGAAGGTGAGGGAGGGGCACGGATTCCCTTTACTCCATTTCCCACACTCATCTGCTCATGTTCTATGTACATGACACTCTTCAGTAACTTCCTAAATCCTTAATGGGACACCCAGATGGCCCAGCTTAGCAGCCTGAAAGCAAGCCCAGGCTTCAGTTGGTTTCTGTGGGAGTGGCTGCTTCTGAGAGAGGCAACCTCATCCCTATTCTCTTGGCCTCCACCTTGATATTTCTCCTGTCACCTTATCCACATCTTCTCTCCACTCTGTCAATCCCTCAGCGAGTGTCTTTTACCACGCCTTCCCCAGGCAGCTGGTTGCCTCTGAGGCTGGCCAGGGACATCATTGCTGGACCCCTATTGATGGCTCTACCCCTTTCCAGAAGCTCCCAGGGGTTCCATTCCTCGGGCGCTTTGGGGCCAAGCATCAGACAGAATAATCTCCTCAAGGCCCCTTATCTTTGGGTCAATCCGACACATCTGTCAGGAAAATTTCTCTAGTGGCTCAGATCAGCCAGCATTGAGGCCTCTGAGCTGAAAGGGATTAAAACCATAACAGTTTCCACTTTCCAAAAGGGGAGGGGCTCCTTGGACCTTGGTAGAACTGGCAAAGGCCTGGCACGGGGGTCTCTGTAGCCTGACTTATCTTATGGGGATAATGCACTGATGTTCCCTATTCAACTCCCCACCCAGGGCAACTTCCCCAGGTCAAGGTTTCCCTTAATGATTTATCCAGGCAGTCACACTGAATGAGTTTTACACAAGGCCCTTCACTGTGAAGCCAAAACTAAGTCTACGGTGCTGAAGCTTTACTCTAATTCTGCTTGTATGATAGCTGTATGACGAGGCAGGTCATCACATCCCTCTGAACTCCAATGTCCTCATCTTCAAAAGGAGAGTGCTAATTGCTCTGGTGGGGGCGCGGTGCCATGCCGGCTTCCCTCACCCTCAGTACTGAAGGACGTTCCCCAGCTGTTGCCCTGACCTGTCAGACTTTGTTGGATTTGTCTCTGCTGCAGAGGGCTGCCTTGCCTAAGGCCTTGCCCCTTTCCCTGGGCAGCCAGAACCTCTCTCCAACTCCAACTGTTCCAAAGGGCCATCCCGGCCTTACAGCCCCACTTGTGTGTTGCCTACGACCTTTCTTGAGACTCTAGCACAGCCCAGCTTTTCCCTCTGGCCAGTCGGTCTTTCTAGTTTCCTCCAGGGTCTTGGCGAGGATCCCAAGGGCATGCCCCCTGTAGCTTTTGCACAGTACTCTTTATCTCAGTCCGCTTCCAGACTCAACCTGCAGACAATGCCTGTCCTCCCCACCAGTCGGGCTGCTGTAAGGATGTTTTGTAAAGGAACATGCAGTGAAAAGAAGAGCTGCTGCTGTTTATCATCATAATCATCATCGTTGTCCTCGTCACTGTCTTCACAGCAGGGCCTGCCCAGCTGGTGTGATGTTCAGCATGCTTTGGTCAGGAAGTCCAGTAAATGAACGCCCAGCCTTCCTTTTCTTCTGAGAACAAAGTTCTTTGCATTCTGCCTTTTATCTTCTGATTAAAATGACCTTCCCAAATTGGCCAGACTACCCGTCAGGAGGTCCAGCCATGGTGTCAAAGATGATGCTCTAACCAACTGAGCTACCTGGCCAGTGCTAAGGCAGCAGTTTTCAACTGGTGTGCTGAAGCATACCAGTGTGATGCAAAATATTTTAAAACATGCAATATCTGACTATTTAGTCAGGGGCACTGACCTCTTTTCCCTTAGCCTGTCAAATAAATAAAAAAATGACAGCAGCCAACACAATAGTCATCCAGTATGAATGCCCTATCTTGAACCATAAATATATAGGTCATATAATAGAGTGGAATCTTATTGATCACATTGCATAATCAGGTTTTATCTGATTGGTTAATTCTTGGTATCAAAAATCCTTATGTACAAGTAAGTATAGGCACCTGATTTTTTAAAAAGTCTTTGGGCCCTAACCAGTTTGGCTCAGTGGATAGAGTGTCGGCCTGTGGACTGAAAGGTCCCAGGTTCGATTCCGGTCAAGGGCATGTACCTTGGTTGCGGGCATATCCCCAGTAGGAGGTATGCAGGAGGCAGCTGATTGATGTTTCTCTCTCATCGATGTTTCTAGCTCTCTATCCCTCTTCCTTCCTCTTTGTAAAAAATCAATAAAATATATATTTTTTAAAAAGTCACTTTGGAGCAAAAAGGGTAGGTTATTATTATCTATTGTTGTTGTTGTTTTTGTAAATCAATCAAAAATTTACCTATTTTTTTGTGAGATCAACAAAAAATAAACTTTTTGGTGTGCCACAGAACTTCAGGAATTAGTTTATATGTATTATGAGATGAACAAGGTTGAAAATCGCTGATGTAGGGGTTCAAAGTTCTGGAGTTCTGTTACCCACATCTTATTCTCTGCCCCATGAATCAATGAGCTAAGTACACCCATTGGATGATCTCTCCTGCACTTTCTGGATGCATTCCTAGCTGGCTCCCTACCCTTAATGTAAAACATGTACTTTCCTCCCACAGACTACAGCATCCAGCCTTAGGGAGAGGGGGAGCAGCAGGTCTCAAGTGAGGCCAGAGACAGTCTCTTCCCCTTTGAGCCAAGGCTTCCTTCTGTTCCTTGTTTATAGGGTCCCCAAAATAAAAAAGAAGGATCCCTCTTTCCTAGAAGATAGAGCAGGGCACGGGCAATGGTCTCCTACTGCTGTTACCCTCCTATGTGTGCTCACACTGTCCACCACTGGCCCACAGCCTCGTCAGCATTTTGGAGTGGCCTGGCAGATAGGGACACTGCCAGGTGAATCAGATCTACAACCCAGTCTCTGCTCTCCGACCCTAATCTAGAACCCATGTTCCTCAGGGATGCAGTTTCTGCATCTCTTCTGGAGCTTCCCCTGCAAGGCTGAAGACCCTGAGTAGGAAGCCAGAAATGTGGGGAATGGAGCTTTCTCACCCCACCCCCATCCTGACATCACAGCCCTCCCTTGCTGACACTAATTGGTTGCCCCGGAAACAAGTTCCTTAAAGTGCAGGGAGGAGTCAGCCCTGCCACAGAGAGTCCACAGAGCCCCTCAGAATCAAGCAGGGCTGCCTGGAGGCTGTACTACCTTCTGCTGGTACAAATGCCTTGCACCCAAGAAGGAAAGTTTACGAGCTCAGGAAAATGACCTAGGACTGCACAAGGTAATCCTAATTCACTAGTGCTCGTATTTCCCACTTTATCTGGGAGTCAGTCTTGTCTTTGAGTGGGGAGATCTTGCTGCAAAGTCAGAGATAGTCCAAAGCAAGAAAAGTCAGTCATTTGCTCTGGAACAAATAGGTATCAGAGGCGATGTGGGCCCCTCTTTTCAAGTCCCAGATTGGGTCATCTCTTCCAAGAAACTATCTCTCATCATTCTCCATCACAGGCTCTCTCTCTCTCTCTCTCTCTCTCTCTCTCTCTCTCTCTCTCCCTCTCTCCCTCATTATCACTTACTTATTCTAGAGCTTAAATATTCTTTCAGTCATTAATTCAAAAAGTATTGATGAGTCTCTGGCATGTTGTAGACCCTGTGCCAGGCCCTAGGGAGAAAGCCGGGAGCTGATAGGTCCCTGCCTTTATGGAGCTTACTGTCAATATCTTACACCGTGTCTTCCTATCCTCACACGCTCATCTCTTTAATAACTATCTCTGGGTTTTCTTTTTTCATTCTAGTTCCCCAAACGTGGTGAGCTATCTGGTTGCTGGTAGAGTGGAATGCAATTTGCCTGTTACCCACTTCTACGCTTGGACTTTCTAAGAGCCTGTTAATGTACATCCATTCTGGACACTAAACTCAGAGATTTGGGGAGCCTCCCACGTAACTCTATTGCTTCCAGCACCAGCCCTAGGATTTTTCCATTCTCGTTCAAGGCCAATGAGCAGAAGAATGGATGGGCCTTGAGGGTGGGAGCAGAAAAGTGTCCGCTGGAGCACATGCCCGGGCACCAGATGCAGGGCTGTGCTTTCATGCATCTGCATCCTGCTGCCACACATGTGCACTTATGTTGGCCAGTATCTGATTTCTCCCAAATTGGCCAGTACAGGGGGAGAACATGTGTGTATTTCCACTTATGAGCATGAGTGAACATGTGTTCAGGGCAAGGGAAATTTTGGGGGTATTGTCTCTATGTGTGTTTTTTCCAAATGCTTGGCTTTTTTCAAAATGGCTTAGAGCACTACTGTCATTTATGGGGTTTAAAATGTCAGAACAGGACCCGCGGGGAGGCAGGGGAGATTAAACTGCAAACAGTGAAGGTTATAGATGACGTTTCTGATAGGCTGACAGGCGGACTCAAATGATGCCGCGCGTTAGCAATCATTTAAACACACACACACACCAGATCATCTCTCCATATTTTAATGGCATATTCTGAAGGCTAAAAACATAAAAGGCCATGTTTAGAAAAACCGCAGCTCTGCTTTCAGAACTCAACCAGTAGCTGTCCGGGATGTGTGTGCGCGTACGTGCGTGTGTACTCACTCAAGTGCACCTACTTATGCCAAGTGAACACATGTGCTTATTTGTATTACAGTGTCTGTATTGGTTAATTCCCCCTCACTTGCATATAATTTCCCTATTTAATTAACAAAATAGATCACATCCAGCAATCTACCTGAGCAACACAACAACTTATGTAAAGGCAGAGTCCAGATTACCACCCTCATTTTACATATATAAGAAAACTGAGGCTCAAAGAGGTTGCCCGAGACCAACCAGCTAGGAAATGGCAAGGTTAGCAGCAGGGTCTTTTATAGTTATCCAGAGCTCTTTCCCTGAGGTTGTGGTTCTCAACTCTGATTACACATTAGAATCACCTGGGAAGCTTGCAAAACCCACTGATGCCTGGGCCCCACCCCCAGAGATTGTTTTGGAGGTGTCAGAGTTTTCTGAAGCCCTCCCCCCAGTAATTCTCACCTGCAGGCTAGTTGAGAATGACTGCTTTCTCCAGGGCTTGACGATGGCAGACAGGAGCTGTTCATGAGGGTGTCCTAGGTGTGTGATTATGCTCATATCCCCTCCATGTGAATGCGAATTCCAGTCTCTTTCCTCCTCAAGGTCTATCTCTGCATCTACCCTCTTTCTTCTGCATCAACTCAAGTCTCCACCACTTCGAAGACTATGGAGACTTAACAGGATGCTCAGTTCTACCTGGTAAGTGAAGAGGCTACAGCTGTTACCACCCTTTCAGGGCCACACTGTGTTATCTCACCCAGAGGGAGGAGAACCAGCTCCATCCAGCTAGTCAGCCAGGAGAAGGCCAGGAGGTAAGGTGCAGCTAGCTGCCTTAGTGACAGAGTAAAGGAAAAAGGGAGACAGAAAGAACGGAAAGGAGAAGAAGAGAGCTGCCAGCTTTGAAGGTTATACTGACCAGCTCACTGCTCCTAAACTGTGCTAGGCTGCCTCTCCTGCAGAGGCTGAGTCAAGTTAGCACTGTCCATGGCTTTAGCCTGGTAGGGCTTGAATCCAGGTTTCTGCTTACTCGTCGTGTAACTTTGGGCAAGTACTTAACATCCCTGTGCCTCAGTTTCTTATATTTTAAATAGCAATTATAATAATAGTACCTGCCTCACAGGATCTCTGGGAGTTCATGTGAAGTCCCTGACACAGCACACGTGCTGAGTAGGGGTTCACCATTATTATTCTGCATCACTTAATGCTTTGGAACTCTCCCTTCTGGAAACTCTTTCTATCTTCTTCAACAGTCCTTCTCAGTGTCCTTTGCTAGCCCCATTCCCCGGCCCGCCCTCTGAATCAATGGGTCTCAGCCCCGATTCCATCATTAGAATCACCCAGGGAACTTCTACAGTTCACTCCCAGAGATTCAGATTTAGTTGACTTAGGGTGGAGGCCAGACACAAGTGTTTTTCAAATTTGCTGGCTGATCCAAATGTGCTGCCAAGGTTGAAAACCACTCCTCTAATTGTTAATACTCCCTAGGACTCTACTCGTGGCCCTTTTGTCTCCTTACCTGTCTTCCCAAGTAATTGACTTCCTTCCCATGGCCTTAATTATCATTGATATGCTGGTAATTCTCAAATCCATATATGCTGACAAGACCTCTCTTAAATGCCACACACATATTATCAGCTCCCTACCAGACATTTTAATTTCCAAATGTATGGAGATTTAGTTGTTCTCAATAGTCTCTTAACTTCCTGGATATCTTTACGAAGATGTAATACAGATCTTCCCCACCCCCAAATACATGTCCTAATCAGAACTCAGTATCTTACTCTCCCCAAACTTATTCCACCTCTACTATTCCCCATCTCTGTCGCTTCCAACCATTCACCCAAGGCAAGAACCTGGTGGTCATCCAAGAATCCTCTTCCTCATCACCTTCCACATCTAATCAGGTATAAAATTCTGTCAATTCCATGGTACAGCTCTCTCCAATCTCACTCATCAATATCCCCACCACCACAGCCATAACTCAGGTCCTCTGTCTCTTGTTTGTACAGTTGTAAGAGCCTTCTCATGAGCAACAGCCTTTATCTTTTTAAAAAAATATATTTTATTGATTTTTCACAGAGAGAAAGAGAGAGGAATATAGAGTTAGAAACATCGATGAGAGAGAAACATCGATCAGCTGCGTCCTGCACACTCCCCATTGGGGATGTGCCCGCAACCAAGGTACATGCGCTTGACCGGAATTGAACCTGGGACCCTTGAGTCCGCAGGCCGATGCTTTATCCACTCAGCCAAACCAGTCAGGGTGCCTTTATCTTTTTTTGGCTGCACCCTTCCCCCATCCTCTTCATCAACCTCAGAGTTATTTTTCTGAAATGCAAATCATTCCACTATTAAAGCTCTTCAGGATAAAAATACGACATCATATGGCCTTTTACTATTTGTCCCCTTCCATTGGCCTCTTCAAAGGTAACCTCTCCACCCCAGCCTCTGTACTTCTGTTCTCCAAATGTGCCAGGCTGTTTGACCCCTTCAAGACTTTTGCATATGCTATTCCCCCTGCTTTAAATATCCTTCCTGCTTTCTCCTTTCCCATTTTGCCCACATTTACAAATTAGCTGAAGCACTAGTGTTACCTGACTACTCAGGTCGGAAAGACCACTCCTTTTGTGTCCCTACTTACACCCTGTAGTCACATCTATTAATATTATCTCTCACTCTATATTTCACTTCTTCATTTTCATGCCTGTATCCCCCACTAGACTTTGACCACCTAGAAGGCATAAGCTATGTCTTATTTGTCTCTGAGGAGTGGAGTGGGTCAGGAGGAGATGGGACTCCAAATCCTGTGCGGGGTTAGCAGACTGTTGGGTTCTATTGGCTAAAGTGTTTGGTTAAGAATACTTGGGCTTAGGCTCTGGGTTTGAAGGGTAGCTACCTTCCTCCTGGAGCCAAGCAGAGAGGCTAGGTATGAGCGAAGAGACCCAAATAAGCCACTGGCCAGCCACTGTGTGCCTAGGCTCCTCCTGTGGGCCTACTTCTCCAGGTCCTAGAACTAGGAACTCTGATGGCCATAACACCTGGTGCCCCTTTGTGGCCCAAACCAAGGTCAGAGCAGAATCTTCTTTTCCCTCTTTCATCTGAGATCAGGCTGGAATGCCTCCAAAGGAACCTACAGAGAGAAACCAAGAAAAACTACAAGCAAGTGAGCAAATAAGACCCACAAACACTCAGAAATACAGAACTGGACAGAAATGTAGAGGTCTGATTCTAATTTGTCACCCCTGCCTAAGGGAGCACCTTTTCTCCCCATCCTTGCTCAGGCAGGAATCCTAGTCCCACTCCTGGCAGGTGGGCAGGTAAAAAGTGCAATTCTTACAGCCAGGAAATTAAAGCAAGCTCTTATCCTCCACTGAAGTGAAAGTTCAAGACCATCCACATGGTCTTGAGCAATAGAAAAAGTCAGGGGCCTAGATAGTAGCTCACAAAATATGGTCCAGGACACCCAGGGCAATGTCGGCCTCATTTATGACTGGATCCGCCATGCCTGACCCTTACTTGCTAATATTCCTGCCATATGTCAACACTGTGCCAAGTACTAGATTAGCCTGAGTAACTAACCATCACAACAACCTTCTGAAGGAGAGACTGTTATTATTCCTGTTACAGATGAGGAAACACAATCTCAGCCAGGCTAAGTGACTTTTCCAAGGTGACAAAACTGGTAAATGGTTAAGCTAGGATTCAAATTCAGACCATCTGACTCCAAAGCCCCAGGCTCTTAGGCACCAAAGTGTACTGCATAACACACATAACAGATGATCATTCAATATTTGCTAAGAGCAATAATAATAGTTGACATTTAACAATGTTCCAAGTACTTTTAAGCACATTATATACATTCCTTTATTCACTAGATAAGTGCTATTATTTCCTTTTTATAGGTGAGTACACTGAGCCTTAGAGAAGTTAAGAGCATTGTTCACTGTTCCAAAGCTAATCAGTGAAAGAACAGGGATGCAAACCCAGAGGAGCGGATAAATGAATGACCAGAGGCACAGACAATCCCCTCATCAGCACCACTACTATCCTGGAGAATGTCCTTGAAGGCAAGAGAAAGCCTTTCTAGGAGCTCTGATAGGGTGGCTGACACCTTAATTAAGGCTGTCTGTGGGCTATTATCCCATGCCTTGGCAAGGAAGTTCCAGTCTGGATAACTTTGCCAAGTTCAGGGCCCAGGGTACTCAGAAGTGACCCTAGAAGGTTGGGCTAATTCCTCTTTTCTCCCAGGCCCCTGCAGACCACCCTCTCACCAGCTATATCTACTCACAATAGTCTGGCCCTTGGAATCTGGTTGGGTTTGTGGGTCCCAATATCTAGAAAACCAGAGCCTCCAGGACCCTCCCCCTCACAGAGCGCCATGCTGGCACCTAAGAAATGAGGGAGAGAGGAGAATAGGAGCCAATTCCTAGTCTCCCCTCCCATCTCCTCACCCTCCCCAAAACCTTGCGGGCTGACCCCACCACCTCCAAACCTGCAGCGGAGTTTCTCACCTTCAGGCAAAGGCAGATGATGGCAGAGCTGGGAAGAAGAATTTAACTGAGCCCTCAAGGCACTGAAAATCCCTAGTATTAGTATTTAGGGAATGAGAGTCCCAGAGGATGAAGGAGGAAGGAAGAGACTGGGAGAGAAAGGCTGAGATGCTCAGAGAGGCAGAAATAGAGATGGACATAGATACCAAGAAGGGTTGCAGAGAGAGACGGAAGAGGAGGGAGTCGGAGAGAGGAAAAGAAAGGAGCCTGAGAAGGGTAGGAGACAGGCAGAGAAAGGGGGGAGGGAGGAGAGAGACAGAAAGAGCCAGTTGCTTTATTCATGGCTGGTGATATTATAGACTGAGTGAAAATCACATTATCGTAATGGGAAAGTTAGAGTTGCTGAGATGATGCCCTGAAGCCTCGGTGCTGATTGGGGTGTGATTGCTATCTGTATTTATATGTAGAAAGCAAAGTTCACTGCCAGTTCAAGATGGTGGCGGCTGCTTTATGCAACATAATTCTTCAGTAGGGAGATGCCTGGAGCAAGCTGAGCAAGCCAAGCAGGAGTGGGAACAGAAGCCTAAACACAAGCTTGACGCCTGAGCAGTGCTGGAGCAGGTGATGGAGCCTGGGCTGGAGCTCAGCGTCATCATTGGAGGTGAATGCCGACCAGAGGAAGAGCTCCTGAAGGACCAGGGTCCGGACCCAGCCAAGACCTGAGGGAGGTGGGAGGAGAGCCCATGAGAGAGCCTGGGGACTATGAGTAAAAAGGAGCTGCTTTTTAGAAGAAGCCCTCCCAGGCCAGCCCAGGGTTAGGCCTGCCCTGAAGGGAGAGCTCAATTAGACCTCCAGAGGTCAGAAGCCTTAAACATAGTATACTAGAGGCCCGATGCACAAAGATTCATGCAAGAATGGGCCTTCCTTCCCCTGGCTGCCGGCACTGTCCTTCACTCCAGCTAGAGCTGCCTTTCTGCCTTCTTAGTTCTGGCCTGAAGCCACCTTTCTGCCTTCCCACGCTGCCCAAAGGCCCTGAGCAGCTGGGATGGTGCAGAACACCTGTGTCCGCCCCACCCCCAGCTGCTCTGCCCCTGTGTATGCAAATTAACCCATCATCTTTGTTGGGTTAATTTGCATACTCGCTCCTGATTGGCTGGTGGGCATCGTGAAGGTATGGTCAATTTGCATCTTTTCCTTTTATTAGTGTAGATAGTTGACCCACCCCATCTCCACTGTATAATTCAGTGCTAAGCTGACAATAAATGTCAAGAAGTTTTAATTTTCCCATGATGATGTTTTGTTTGTTTTTTTAATTGACTTTATTTTTTTCTTGTTTTTTGAATTGATTTTAGAGAGAGAGGAAGGGAGAGGAGAGAGAGATTCATTGTTCCACTTTTTTATACATTCATTGGTTATGACCTGACCAGTGATCAAATCCACAATCTTGGCATATCAGGACGACATTCTAACCAACTGAGCTAGCCAGCCAGGGCCATGATGATGTTTTTTTAATGTCTCTAGTTTCTGTGCTTTAATTTCTTTTTCAGGTATCCCTGCTGTGTTAGCATGGTGTTTCGGGGAGGGGGGGCAGGGGGGCGGCTACCACTTGTGATCTGCCACTGCCTGCTGCCTGTTGGACAGCCCAGGGCTGGGATGAAACAGGGCCCATCCCTACTGATTGGTGAATGGGTGTGATCTTTGACTCCCAGGGCAGAGCTGGGGGTTGTCCAGGCAGGTCAGCCAGTCCAGACTCCAAGCCTTGCCCCACGCTTAGAGGTGTTGGCCACAATCGGGGAGAGAGAAAAGGGCTATCAGTGCAGCCTAAGCTGTCTAGTGAACTCAGACCACCTTTTACTGAAGGCCTATTTCCTTTGGGGCTTTCAGGGGAAATGAGGCAGAGATGGGCCCCACAGTAAAGATGCCAGATAAAATGTGGGATGCCCAGTTAAATTTGAATTTCAGTTCTATGTCAAACTATTTTATCATAACTATGTCCCATGCAATATTTGGGATATACTTATATTAAAACAAAACAAAACAAAACAAAAAGCACACCAAAACTACTTGTTGGATTACAAGGTCCACTGAGAATTCTGCACAGCTGATTGCAAGGGTGAAGCAGGGATTGAGAGCAAACCCTATCCCCACCTCCAAATCAAGTCCTGCACATTCCCAGCTACCTCTTCTAAGCTTCCAGAACAAAACAGAGTTTTCCTTCCTTCAGGCCCCCAAGTTTCCCTTTCTTTCAGGAAGATGGAGGGTGCTTGATGTGATGCTGAACAGGAAAGGGGGAGCTGCCTATCTGTGAGCCACAGAATGGACTGTTTGAGAACCCAGTCTACCTAACAGCCATCTCACTAGTGCTTCAGGCCAAACCCCTGTCCATCCTCTACAGAGGCCCATGTCCAGGACACAGCAGCTAGAAATTAATGAGTCCTTCAGGGTCTCTGTGTTTGTTTTGTAGGTCAGAACTGACTTGGTAAAGGGAAGAGGCAGTGTGCAAAGAGTTCTGAGTTCCACGGGTGCAGTTGGGGTTCCAGTGTCACATGTATGATCTTCAAGTTCTCTCTCATAGAAGAATGGGACTTGATTCCTTCCCTCAGTACAGGGGATCCTAACTGACTCTGAAAAAAGTCCTAGGCTGTCTTCCCATTACCTCTCAGTCCCAGAGAATGTGGTGGTTGGACCCCAACCTTTGTCTCTGAAGAGAGCTAACTATTCAGGAACAAATTTATGGGCAAATAGAAGCGTATCTCCTTGACCTCAGAAGTCACAGGATCAAGAATCAAGACTTCAATGCCAGACAGATTATATAAAAGTGAAGCAACCAGTGAGATGCAAATGGAGTGGTGGCGTCTGTGGCTGTCCCTCAAAAGCACATGCCTCACTAAAGCCATTCCATATCATGTTAGCTTATTTGTTTTAAACACGGTGCTCAGCAAACCAAAGACCCAGGTGGGCCTGGTTTTATAGGATTGAGTAACTCCCTAGTTTATTGATCTTCCTGGTGACATACCTAGCGCCAGCCCTAGGGCCACAAAGTATGGCCATATAGTAGAGGTACAATATGTGCAGAGACACACTGACCCATAAAGAGGCACAGGGCCACCTGTATATACACCAATAAATATCAGACCACAAATAATCAGATCGTCCGCCAGAAAGCATAAGGACATTCACAGTGGAGTTGCCCATCCACAGCTTGCCTTCCTGCCTACCTCTTGCCAGCCTACCACCTTTCTGCCTCTTCCTTATTTTCCCAGTGAGACCCAAGTCTGCTGTTCGCATGCTCCCCTCTCCCTGGTAGTGTCATTCTGTAAATCTCAAAGGGTGTAGATGGAAATGGGATGAGGAGAGAATGCTCTGTACAGTAGACCCATATGGTAGGGCCATAACATATGCATCTGGGGCCCCAGGAATGCCCCCATGCTTTTTATGGTCATAACAAGCTTATATATTAGGGCAGAAGACTGGCAAGGAGTGTCAACACACTCCTTGGCCTTGATATTAGGAAGTTGGCCTCTAATTCCAGTGTATTAAGTTCATCAGGATGTGTGATGACCCTTTCCTAAGGATCTCCCAGGCATCCCTTCTTGGGCCCCTTCCCTGGGGACCAGGCCATAAAGCAGAGTTAGTTCCCTAGAAGGATCCCAAGAAGGGATGTGTTTGTCCATTCCATCTTCATCATCAATGCTAGAACCTAGGCAGCCTCTTCCTGGGTTCAGACATTTCAACAAAACAGAAGTAGATAAATCAGTTGCTATAAATAAAATAAATTAGCCCTACCTGGTTTGGCTCAGTGGATGGAGTGTCGGCCTGCAGACTAAAGGGTCCCAGGTTCGATTCCAGTCAAGGGTATGTACCTTGGTTGCGGGCACATCCCCAGTAGGAGGTGTGCAGGAGGCAGCTGATCAATGTTTCTCTCATCGATGTTTCTGACTCTCTATCCCTCTCCCTTCCTCTTGGTAAAACAATCAATAAAATATATTTTTAAAAAATAAATTAAATTAAACAAATTAAAACCTAGTGCTTTTTCAAATACTCATAAGAACTGATTTTTGGATGATTCACTGTTTGGAATTGTCTATGCTCCTATCCCCTTCCTTTTCAAGATTATAAGCAACATTGGTTATCATCAGCATCTTATCAAAGCTCCACTGTCTATAGCTTAGAGAATGACTACCCAGATCACACAGGAGACAGGAGAAGTCCCATCAAATAAGGGTTTGTCTTCGTAGAGGCACAGGGGAGAGGCCAAAGAGATGATTCTGTCCTGTCTTGGAGATAAGAGTCTTTGAGGGTGAAACCAAAGCATCTCCAAGGGCAGGAAGCTTGGCTGGCAGCTCATGTGTTCAGATTCCTCTGAAGTTCCTATTTTATGGAACTTAGGCTTGTGTCCGTGCAGCCATTCCCTGGGGACATAGTATAATTCCCCATGACCTGCCAGGGGAACTGAGGTTTGGCAGAGAACATTCTGCTTGTGGTAGAAGAAAAAGAGATGAGGCACCTGCCCCCCAAGCCCCATATCAGGGAAGAGGCAGCAGAAAACCCTCTAGTGCTCCTGGGGCAGAGGAAGGAGCTAATCTACTCAAAAGCTGGAGGCTGGACAAAATGCCCCCTGCCTGGGATGGCTGTGGGAAAGAATGTCTCTGAGAAAATGTCACCGCACTCTCCTGGGCCCTGGAGATGGCTGGCAATCCACCCTCTTTCCCCCACCCCGACCCCACCCCCACCCCGCCCAATGTGTGAGTGTACACACACACACACACACACACACGCATGCACATAAATCTTAATTGTGTCTGGGGCTTTTTGCAGTGTTAATTAATCATATTTAGGGCTGTTTCCAGCTGTTGCTGAGGGAAAGAAGGTCCCACACGCCTGTGACTTAGGGTAAATCCAATCAGGCAGAGGAATTCTTTGATTCTGGAGAAGCTGAGCATGAGAAAGACACCTCTAATCCCAGTGCCTCTCAGACCCCCGCCTGCCACCTCCCCCATCACTGCCCTTGGAAACTGATCTGGGCTGGGGAAGGGGAGGGCCTGAGGCTAGAGAGAAGGGGAGAGGGGGGAAGCAGAGGGGTACAGGGCCCTGTTGGAGATGGCCAAGAGTTGCCTGGAACCAGGGTCTAGGCCTGCCCTGCTGACTAGGAGCTCCTGCCCTGTACTTGGGCTGTTTAGTGGACTCAGGAGAACCTGAGATTCCTGAATAGCCACTAGGCCCAAGAGCTATTACAGGAGGCTCGGCCTGGACTAGTTAGACCAGTGAGTGGGCAGTGCTGACCTAATTACAGGTCTACACAGCCACTGTGGTCTGAGAAAGGGCCTCACCCAAGCCTCTCTGCTTTCCTGTGACTTCTGAAGCCGAGCAGCGTCTCTCTCAGCTCCTTCAATTTCTCGCGTGTCTCCCCAGTTCTGGGTCTGTGTTTCTCTCTCTTCCTAGGGCTCTATAGGTTGAATCTCTTTAACTGATCTCTCTGTCTCTGCTACTGTCTCTGAAATCTTAGCCCACCACCTCAAACCTTCACAGAGGTGCACCTTAAAATAGAAAGATATCTTAAGGGGAGGGGATCAGCCTGATGGGTGCTAATGACATTTCTTTGGTTTATGCTGGTACTCATATGGAGAAAATACAGGAGGGTAAGGGAGGGGGACGGGAGGGAGGGGAGGGGTGCTGCTGCTGAGGGTAGAGGCAGTAAGGGATTGTCCCACCCCTTAGAGACCCACATGGGAAAGGGTGGAAAGTGAGGGTGCAGAAGGTCAAATAGAGACCAAGTAGTGGTGACCCTATCTTCCCCCTACCATGACCTCACCTCAGCCTACCCTCTTGTTGAGGCCTTCTGGGTCCTGGCCTAACTGGGCCTAAATAATTGAGGAGCCCATTACAGCCTTGCTGTTTCCTCACTGTCAAGTGTAAACGCTGCACTGGTCGGGTGGGGAAATGGGGCTAATTTGAATTGATAATAGGAAGCGAGGGGAAAAGTCATCTATAGTGAGTGAGGAGCGAGCGATCCCCGAGCAGATGCTAAATCTTGTATAATGAAAGAATCTGCCGATGTCAATTATGTACGAGTGTCTTTGCAGTGGTTGGAGGCGGTGGGCGGGTGAGGGAATGGAGGGCTGGGTGCATCCCATAAACCCAAACACCCATCAAAGGCTCATACATATGGAGCGGCAGAGATTACAGCATAAATTTGAATGTTATGAATGTGCATGAGGGACAGGCAGGAAACCCACCTCATAAGGGGGTAGGAAAGGGAATGCTTTTCAGTGTGTGTGTGTACAAGGGAGCTTTTGTCCTCTTGGTCCCTCAGCAGTATCTTCTCTGTCTCAGCTGTGCCCCCTCAGTGCCCAGGATGAGAAAGTCAGGGTCTGGAGCTTGGATGTGAGTCCCTTGAGGGCTTTGGGCCCAAGCTGCCCTTGACCCATTCAGAATGCTCCCAGGATGAGATATAGAAGTTGATGTGGCCAGAGATCCAGAGGGATATCTTGAAATATCTGTGCTGTGAACACAGCTTTCCCTTCTGCCGATAGAAGAGATGAGAGAGCAATGTAGACAGTGCTGCCCACTATGGAATGGTCAGGGTGATCCTGGAAGACAGCCTGGAGGAAGAGGTCACAAACGTTGCTATAAAAAAGGCCAACAGCTCAGAATCACAACATGTGAGGCACATCTTCCTGTTCCTGGGGTAAGCCCACACCACAGATTGGAGTGTGTGCTTGTGATTCATAGCATGCACACACACACACATACACACCTCTTAACAGGGTCCAGACCCCTCCATAGGTTCCCAACTTGCAGCCGCTCCCTGAGCAGACTCTGTGATTTGTGGTGCAGGCCACCCAGGGACTTTAATCTTCACCGTGACAAACGCAATAAAAGGAACAATTTGGAGATCAGAGCTAAGGAAGACACATTTACAAACCCTTCCCCAAAGGTTGGATGGGGCTGTCACCATGTGATTTGTGCCAGAGAGGAAGCCAGGAGGGGGAGAGGGAGAGACAGAGAGCTAGAGAAGGCAGGCTGGGGAAGAGGAAGCATCCCACCTCTCTCCTCACCCACTGCTGGATCACAGTGCGGTGGGAGGGTAAACCAGAGGGAAGAAGACCACAGGTGGCCACTGCTCCCCTCCCCCATCACAACCAGGCAGCACAACTCAATTATCAGGAACACAGGCCAGAACCAGGATCTTCAGAGATTCATCTCCGCAGTTCAGAGGCTCTATCTAGAGGAGGGATTGGTGTGGGGAGGAGGCGGGTAGGGGAGGATTGGAGAAGAGAGAAAGAGGCAGAGGCAGAGGCAGAGTGGGAATGACATTTTAATAGACAGTGAAATCTCAAGTTGCAAAGGGAGCCCCTAGGAAGCCCCAATCTGGAAGAGAAAAGGGAGGGAAGGTTTTTCAATCAGGCATCCTCAATCAGGCAGATTTTGAGGGGTCTAAACCTCGAGTAGCAACAGGAGCAGGGAGGGAGGCGCTTACTCTGGGAACAAATCTATGGGGCAGGCAGATCTGCCTAGGGTTCCATAGGAAGGAGCAGATTTGGGGCCTGAGAACTCGGCTGGGGGATAGCTGAGGAGGATAGCCAAGATGGTAGTACAGGCTGGGGACCCAGGGCTCCCTTTCCTCCCCTGAGCCTCCCTTTCCCTACCTGTAAAATGGGTGCTAGACTACATGATCTGTAAGATGCCTGCTGCCTTACATCTTGGAGGCTCTGAGTCCCAGGTTTCTTGGAGCCAACAACAGGAGACTGGGTAAGAGAGACAAGTTCCATCCTGCGGCTTCTCCACCCTGCCTCTCTGTAGCTATAAACCTTTAATGACCAGTAGGTTTCTGTACATGGGCACCTTTTTGTTGGATCTTAGCTCTGCTTCCCAGGGTTCAGGTTTTAGTTCTCAGCCACTCCCACTCTGGTAAAGGTTCCAAAGGAACTCCTTGCTTCTCTTTTCTTCCAGAAAACCTGGTGACTCTCACCTTCCTTTTGGATAAGATCATCCTTCAACCAAGGCCATTCTGTCCCTAGGCCCCCTTAGGAGATGTTCTCTCTGCCCCCGGTCTACGTTGGAAGCCTCTGGGTCCTTTCTAGTTCCCCAATGTTGAGCTGCCAGAAACTGAGATCTTAGTTTTCTTGACCAGTGTCCTCCCTTCCCTCTACTGGCCCCCTTCCCTGTCTGTCTATGCTCCCCTCCCCCTCCGCAACATACACATTTCCAACCAGGCCGGGGAACCACTGAGGTGCCATACTGGCAGAGAGGGGAAGGCTAGAAGGCATTGATTTTAGAGAGAGAGGAACATCAATGAAACATCGATGTGAGAGATAAACATCAATCATCTGCCTTCTTTCTATATGTGCTCCAACCAGAGATCAAACCCACAACCTGGGCAGGTGCCCTGAACAGGAATCAAACCCATCACCCTTCAGTATGCTCCAGCCAACTGAGCCACACCAGCCAGGGCTAGAAAACATTGGGGTTGTTTTTTGTATTGTTTTGTTTTGTTTTGTTTTTGATCTCACTCAGGGCCATACCTCAGTCTCCTACACCTAGCTGCAGCCCCTGCGCCAGCCTGATCCACAGCATGGAGACTGTCTTCGTGTACATTTCCAACTTCACACCTGGTCGTCGTATCCAGGTAAGTGACCTAGTGAGTGCCTACATGGGGGTAGAGGGGGGACACAGCAGAAGTATGTGGACTTGACCCTCATTCAAAACTCCCTGGGAAGACTGGGGATCAGATGCAAAGTTTAGTTGTCATGGTCATAGCCCAGCAGGCACAGAGCAGTTCCCCCAGATAGGCTGGGCCTCTTCAGGATGGTGACTCAGCCCAGCCTATTTGGGGGAACTTCAGGGTGGTGACATGGCCCACAAGGGGATGTGGGAGGTAAGGAATTAGAGAGGCTGAAGGTGAGGAATGTAAGGAGATGGGGGAGTGGACAAAAGTATGTTTTCTACGCTCTAGGCATGAAGGAGAGGAATGAATAGAGGGGCTTGTGGGAACCAAATCAAGAACAGGCTGACTTCCCCAAGGTCTCTCTCCAACAGAGGGGCAGGGGCTGGAAGTGTTAAAATTTTCAAACCAGGTGAGTCCCTCCCATGGGCTCCATGGCCCATAGTGGGCACGAAAGGAACTGAAACACGAATTGCCTGATGGGGCAGTTCCCATGGCCCTCTACTGCCTCCCTCTGGGGAGGGCAAGAGGGTGAGCTCTGTGCTCCCAGGTCCGTGCAAGTGCCTCCTGGCTCCGCTCTGCTGTAGCCCAGCCCTGCCCAGGTCCCTGATTTCTCCTGGATCCTCACACATCTGACCTACATTTCCCAGATTCCCCTCCCCACCCCATACAAGGTGTTAGATAAAAATTGGCTAGTGGGCGAGTGAAAAGGACTCTCTGGAATCAGTAATCTTCTCTACTCCCTGCCTCTCCTCCTCTGAGAAGGAAAGGGCTTTGATTTGGCTCACTCATTCCCAGCCCCAAGGATGGACTGGACTGGGAAAGGGGGAAGGAGAAGTGAGCCTGAGAGTCAGCCCATCTGCCTGAGACGCCCCTCTTTTCCCTGGAATATACTTTACTGAGAGCCTAATCCCTCTCTGAGGCCAAGACCAAAGTCAAGCCCAAGTGGAGTCTCTGTTGACTAATAATAGCTTAGTGCCCTCCCGTGCCCCTCCCCCCACTAGAAGAATGATCCCTACTGGCCAATCCTGATCCCCAGCTCTGCCTCTTTCCCATCGGGTTTAGTCCAGTCCTCGAGGACCCTCAAGACCCAAGATGGTGATGGGAAGAGGGTGGGGCAAAAAAAGAGCCAGATATGGCCAGTGGATCACCCGGACTCCAAAAGAGGTACTTCCTCTTGGCAAGCCCTCAGGTGAACTCCAGCAAACCAGAGGTTGATGAGAAGATTTTAAAAAAACAACAACAAAAAACAGTCAAGGAGATCATTCTGGATTTGTCTTCTCCTTCATGTTCACACCCATTTGGTCTGTGACTTGTGACTCTGGTCCACCTATCCAACACATTCTTAACACACAGCTGACATACGTCCAGCCTTAATTCTCATGTGATAAATCATGGGGTAGGAGGAGGAGTACACAGCAGGCGGCTGGAATAGTCAGCAGGGGAGCAAGGACAGTAGGCACAGTGGGCTGCAGTGGGGTGAGAACACATTGAGGCCTGGAAGGCAAGAGACAATGGAGAGGAACATACCCTGTTTCCCCCAAAATAAGACAATGTCTTATATTAATTTTTGCTCCCAAAGATGCTCTAGGTCTTATTTTCAGGGGATGTCTTATTTTTCCACGAAGAAGAATACAGTACACATTTATTGTTGAACAACAAAAAAAAGGAAATTTATTACCTGTGTGTCCACACAATGTGCCCAACTCCTGCCCTGAGTGACTCACTGTCTAATTGTGAGTCAGCCAGACTCCATCAGGGCAGAGTAAGCAGCAGGTGGCAGCTTGTCCTGGTAGCGAGGCAGGCTTTCTGATTAAAAGAGACCTCACACTTCCTGTCTGCTCCGGCTACGCTGCAGCCAACAGTGAGCTGCATGGCAGTGCCCACCGCTACGGCCCAGAGTCCAGAGTTATGGTAGCTTCGGGGGGCCTTATTATCAGGGAGGCCTTATGTTCGGAGGGCTTATTATCGGGGAGGCTGTATGTTTGGAGTAGGCTTTATTATCGGAGAGATTTTATTTTTGGGGAGGTCTTATTTCAGGGAGATGCCTTATATTTCAGCGAGAGGCGAAACTGTAAGTAAGTCTTATTTTCGGGGGTGTCTTACTTTCAGGGAAACGAGGTAGAATAGAGGATTAGCCAGAGGCTGAGCAGGGATTGCTTGTGCAGGGAAGGATGCGGGCAACAAGCTGTGCTAGCAGAATCACGCATTGCTTGGGGGCCCAGGCACTGGGTACCCAGCATACTCTGTCCTGGGTGAGAGTTGGGCCAGCTCATCAAAGGCACCCCCAGAAGGCAGGCAGCCAGGGGCCAAGAGTGCTCCAAGTATGATTCTTCCTCCCTTCTGCTGGTAAGTGGACAGGCAGGTGGGTGTAGGATTGCAGATCACCATTCTCCCCTCCCCCTCAAAAGGCTGGATTCATTCACTTCCTCTAAATTCAATCATCCCCTGATGAGATCTACCCTCCTACACAGCTTTCCTCCCCCTCCCAAAACAGAAAACAAAACAAAAACAGAACAAAACAGATCTTCTCTAACTTGCTCCATGTCCTAACTGGTCAAGCTCAGGGTAAGGAGAGCCAAGTGATTGTGTCTTCCCACAGATCCCTTCTTTGCCTGAGCCTGACCTTGGGACCTCTGGCCCTGTAGTAGGGTATAAGGTCAGTAGGGGTAAGGGGTGGCCATTTTGACCTTGGGAGGCTTGCAGTGGCTTTATCCATGCCCTGCCAGCTCTCTGTGCCCTTTGGAGGTTTATAGTCATATAAATTGCAGAGTCCTATGCCAGGTTTGGAGCCTGCAGCTATAAATAGGCACGAGGTAAACAAGGTGGCAGATGCAGGGGCTTGGGACAAGACAGAAAATCTGCCCCTCTTTGCCTGGGCAGAGGCCAAGGCACATCCGTGGAAAGGGATATCTTCCCTCCCTTCTCCTCCCCTGCCCTCTGGCTTCTTGCTGCCTGTACTCTGTGCTTCTAGTCTTTTCTCTCTGGAAATTACTTCTAAGGCGGCTCTCTTCAGAAAAGCTTCCCTGGTCACCCGCCTTGTTTCTTCTGAGTCTAGATGGGAAGGGGGTGTCTCCATTACCCATAGTGCTCCCCCACTGTCTGTCTCCACCTGCTTCACACTGTCCCCAGCAACTCCAGCCAAGTCTTGAGAAGGTGCTGCTTCCGCCAACCACCAGGTTCTGCCACTAGGGGCGCCCTGATGCCTTCTCCATGCTAATAGCCCAGGGGATGCTAACCTTTCTCAACTAGGAAACTTGGCTAAAAAACTCTGGAGAAACAAAGCAAAGGACCCCGCCTCCCACCCATTCCCTTCCAAAGTACACCAGAGCGCACACATTTCCTGTGATTTGGATTGATCTACAGCTTCCTGGCCACTTAGAGTTTCTTCCAAGGATCTCTGGGCTGTGGGAGCTGGATTCTGAGGAGAGACCCTGAGTTTGAGACCATTTAGGTGGCTCTGCTATCTGGATCTACCCCGCCTTCCCTCTGCCCCAGGACTGTACTGTTTTCCTGCTCTGACCTTGTCCTGGCCTCCTCCAAGAGTTCTCTTGGCAATTTCAAGTCTCATTGGTCCCACAATTACCTTTCTTTAATCCCTCTTGAAAGACTCTGGATCTTCAGCCCTGATGATCCTTCTTTCATCCCAAATTGGGCTCTCCAAACATATTCACTCACTAGTTTAGAATCAAAGAACTTAGAGCTGATTAGGACCTTAATTTTTTTCATTTTACAGATGAGGAGTCTGAAGCCCAGAGAAGTTAGGTGACTCTCATCATAGTCACACAACTAATAACAGCTCTGTTGCTAGGGCTGGAAATACTCCATGAGGCTTGGCTTCTCCAGCCAGACCTCCCACTTCCAACTCCTAATGGCTTTCCTTGTCCCCGCCTCCAAAACAGGCTTTCTATCTTTCAAAGGTCCGTTCTCCTATGAGCCTCATCTCCTGATGTCATATTACATAGGGAGAGGAAACGGAGAGGCTCTGAATTGTAATGAATAACTGAGCCTTACATAGCTCTGTTTCTAATTCCTTCAACTCCCCCATTTCCCTGCATCCTCTTTGATGGCTTACTGGGCAGCTGATCCTGGAGGAATGACTTTCCAAAATCCCATCTAGATAAGACCTAGGGGAATGAGAGGTGTCCCTTCCACTGTGGGAAGTTACTTCTCTGGCTGCTCCTTCATTTTACTTCTGAATGTCAATTTCCTAGTTTGGAAGGCAGGGTGGGACCGAATCTGGCTCCATGAATGGTATCCCCTCTGCCCTGGGCTTGCAATGCCTAAGTGAGCACAATTGCATACACACACACACACACACACACACACACACTCATATTCCCGTCACCAACCTGTTCAAGGGTCCTAAGCTAGGAATGAGAACAGAATCTCAGGTCCATTTGTCAAATGAGACGCAAGAAATGGATGACAAATCCAGGAGCAGGTTGGGGGCAGCAGGAGCGAGTCCCTGTGGTTCTCTGAGGGTATGGGTGAGCAGGAGGCATAGGTAACTAAGGTGTGTGGGAGTGTCCTGCCTCCCAGATAGCTGGGGAGCATCTCCCTGCCCACAGGGCTGTTAGGATAAATGTAACCTTTAGGAAAGAGGGAAGATGCTGATGGAGTTCAAACAGGGAGTCCAGTTACCCCAGAATACTCCCACCTTAAAGCTGGATTGGAGCTCCCAGATGCTATCTGGGAGTGCCTGGGATGAGGGAGATGGCTGTGATCTTTCCAGCACCTGTCCTGCACTCGCAGGCTGATGATGTATCAGTAAAACAATGTGGCAGAGGACAAGGGGTCTTTGGAATCTGAGGGGGGACTGGTCCAGTTTTCAGTGATGTGGCTGGGGTAAGGCAGCTGTTGTCTCTGCTTTGAACCCAGGAGGAGCCCCTGTCCCTTCAGTGTACAGTCTATGCCTGGCTACACACACCTTAATTCCAGTCCTTCGGCCATGGGTTGGCTCAAAAGGAGCTCTCCTTCCAAGAAATAAAAATGATTTGGCTGCAGCTGTCAGCCACATAGATTCTAATTAGAGATCAGACAGACCTGCTCATGACTGAAATGGCAGTCTCCTATGAGGTTGGGGCATTCAGACTGGAGAGTTCTTTATCCTAGTCCCCAAGCACCTACTGCCTCCTTCCCACACCTACGTCTCATCTCCCTGGTCTGCTGATGCCCCTTCCTTGCCCTTGTGCCTTCAAATTTAGGTCCCCAAAAGGCTCCTGACTCAGGCCCTTTACAACCTTGTACCTGTTCTCTCTGAAAGGTCTCACCTTGTTCCTCAGTGATCCATCAACCTAGACCCCCAGAGATTCTCACCAGGATTCTTTGCAAACATTTTGGATGTAAATTTGCTTATAGATTCGGTGGCCATGATTGTCGACATGTTCCTTAGATGCTCCGGGCACCAGGACCAAAGAGGGACTGAATGATTAGTAAGGCCTCATCCACCCAACCTCACCCAACCCAATTTCCCTTCTGCTTCTTTCTAGCTCTTTCTCCAAACTGTCCTCAAAAGCAGAAGCCATAACTAACCTACTCCTCTGCCCCCAACACAAAACCACACAAGTTAAGGGTTCAATAAATAGTTATTGAAAGAATCAGTCTTCAACTTCTCCAGTACCTTTCCTTCTTTTCTCGTTATACAGACCTGCCAATGATTCCCAACAATCACACACCTTTTTTTTTTTTTTTTAATTCCCAAGGCAGCTTTTAAGGAGCTGTTCAAAGGCATTAACCTCCTTTAACACCAGATGATAAGGGGGAAATGCATTGATGTCCAGGTCTGGGGCCCAGAGCTGAGCACATGGCCTGCCTGCCTCCCCTGAGCCTCCAGACTCCAGGCAAGATTGTCTCGCCTCTCGCTCAACCTTGCCAGCAAGGCCTCCTCACTTGTATTTATATACACTAAAGCCTCTGCCCGAATAAAACATCCATGTAAAATCCAATTTCCTCAGAATCTCTTTTGGAGCCTGGGCCTGAGATGGAGTAGGTAACCCCGGTGGTAACTGCTTGAACCACTCCTGCTGGCTGCAAAGGTGAGGCCCATTTTTCAATTATCTATCTGCTGTGACAGCAGCGATCCAGCCACCGAGCCAAGATAAGGGGGAGGGGGCAGACAGAGCTGGGAGGAGGGCAAGGGCATGGTGGGGAGGAGAAAAACCGAGAGAGGGGGAGAGAGAGAGAGAGAGAGAGAGAGAGAGAGAGAGAGAGAGAGAGAGAGGCAGGCATGGGGGAGAGACCCCTACACGTGGCACCCAGTAGGTGCTCAAGAATTATTTGAAAAATGAGTGGAAGAATGAATTGGGAGGGTGTGGGTAAGGCCAGGAGAAGGGGGAGAGCTGGAGAGACAGAGAGTGGGTGGAGAGAGGACGGGAGGGGGGAAGGGGGAGGGGAGGCAAGCCTGGATGGAGCCAACAAGAGGCTCCTGTGTCAATCCGTGGAAACGGGAGGCAGAGTGATGCGGTCACAGCTCCTGCCATCAATATCCTCTAATATAAATGTCAGTGATGCTATTTTCCGCGCAGTCATTTCGCACACTGCTGATTACATTAACGTATAATGGAGGGGCGCCGGCTCCACTGCTTTCTCCCCTAACCCTCCCCCCGGTGATGTGTCAATAGCCGCCTCCATGAACAAGTCAATTTTCTGCAGGCTTGGCAGCGGAATAAATCTGCCCGGCTATGGGGAGAGCTGGAGATATTTATATACCCGGCTCCTGCCTCGCGTGCGCGCGCGTGCGAGCGCGCGGCGGGCGCGGACGGGGGCGGGGGCGCGCCGCCGAGCGGAATGATTTCCAGCCTGGACTCAATAAGAGGAGAATTTAGAGCGGTCCCCGAGCTGGGCTCCCAGAAACAGCCTTACACGTTTATTTTCCTTAGCTGAACAGGAAAGGCGAGAATTATATGTGGATTTATAGGACAGGCGCAGCTCAACCCAAATGCTCCCGCTCCGGGGGAAGGGGGGCGGGGAGCGCGGGGGCGGCGGGGGGAGGCGGCCGCTGGGACCCCAGCTCGCGCAGGTGCTGGCAGGGGCGCACCCCCCTCGCCGGTCGCTTTAATTACATTTGTTCTTGTCCTTCGTGAGGGCGAGACTTCGGCGCGGCCGGTCTGGGGGCGGGGGGCGGGGGGTGCGGGGAAGGCTCAGGCCCGGACTGCTTGAAGATGGGAGGGGGGGCG
>PVJC01012625.1:0-39380 GCA_004026665.1 Murina feae | reverse complement strand
TCGCTCCATTCCCAGCCCCGGCTGCAGAGCTGGGGGCCTGGCTTCCACCCACCCTGCAGCCAGCCGCCACTGGCCGGAACCCACTGCTGGCAAATGCACAGGCGGACCTGGCGTTTGCCAGCTCCATCGCTCCATTCCCAGCCCGGGCTACAGGGCCGGGGGCCTGGCTTCCGCCCACCCTGCAGCCAGCCACCACTGCTCGGAACCCACCGCCGGCGAATGCACAGGGGGAGGCCAGGCCCTGTGCGTTTGCCGGTGCCATTGCTCCATTCCCAGCCCTGGCTGCGCCGCCAAACGCACAGGCGGAGGCCAGACCTCCGCCTGTGCGTTCACCTGGCCTCCGCCTGTGTGTTCACCGGCGCCATCGCTCTGTTGGACCCAGTGTTTGGGTGGACTCTGCCATCTTGGTTAGGCTAATTTGCATACCATTGCTCTGATTGGCTGTTGGGCGTCCCGAAGAAACAGTCAATTTTATTATTTCGCTTTTATAGAGTAGATTACAATACTAGGGGCTCAGTACACAAAATTCATGCATGTGGAGGGGGGTTCCTGCCCCCTCTCACATATTGGGAGCCCTCAGGGGGTGTCCTACTGATGGGTTAGGCCCGCTCCCTGATCCCCTTGGGGAATGGGCCTAAGCTGCAATCTGGCCTCCCTTTGTGGGAGGTGACCAGGCTGATCAAGGGAAGCTACCAACCCCCTTACCCCGCTACGGCAACCACAGCCAGTCACCGCAGCCACCAAGGTGTTTTCATCAACACCGACTCCACTACCTTCACCATGAAAAAATGACAACTTTCTTTAGACATTTTCAAGATGTGTCTTTCATAGGATATGACATTTCATTCTTTGTTTCTTTTTTTTATCCTCACTTGAGGATATGTTCCCATTGATATTTAGAGAATGTGGAAGAGAAGGGAAAAACAAAGAAACATCAAAGTGAGAGAAACACTTTGATTTGTTGCCTCCTGCATGAGGCCTGACCTGGGCCCCAGCCAGGGAGGAGCCAGCAACCTAAGTACATGCCCTTAGTCACAACTGAACCCAGACCCTGCAAGTCAGCAGGCTGAGGCATTATGTATTGAGCCAAACCGGCTAGGGCAGGATAAGATATTTCTTAGCCCTCCAGCAGTGAACCTTCATTTTTTTTTCTCCTGGAGTGTGGTGGAAAAACCCTAGATCACCTTTTTAGATTCTTATTACCCAAGTTACTAAGAATATTACCAGTGGCATACAGGGAGCTTAGCCAATGAGCGGTCAGAAAAGGTGTTTCCTCTGTAGTTCACTCTGATCACCAGCTCCACCCCTGCCCCTCTAATCCCAGCTCCACCCCTACCCAGGCCTGTAGCCTCTGGCCAAGGATGCAGGCCTGGGCAGGGGACCCCCAAGCCCTTCCAATCACCAGCTTCACAGAGCCCAGGCCTCTGCGATCACTGGCTCTGATCCTGCCCCCTGCCATTGCTGGCTCTGCCCTTGCCCCACTGGAAGTCTCTGGCCAAGGCTGCAGGCCTGGGCAGGGGACCCTCAGGTCCCTGCTTTGCCAGCTCCACCAGTGCCCAGAACCCTGTGATCACAGGCTCTACCCCTGCCCCTCTGATCGCTGGCTCTGTGGAACGCAGTCCCCTACGATCTCCGGCCTTGCCCCTGCCCAGGCCTGAGGCCTCTGGCCCAGGCCTTATGCCTGGGTAGGGCACCCTCATACCCCTCCAATCACCAGCTCTGCTCCTGCCCCCTCTGATCACCAGCTCCACCCTTGTCCATGCCTGAGGCCTCTGGCAAAGGCCATTGGCCTGGGAAGGGGACCCCCAGCCCCCTCTGATTGCCTGTTCCTCCCCTTGGGCCCCCCGCCTCCCCCACTACCTGCCTGGCTAACAGGCCTGACCACTTCAGTGACGGGGCTGAGTCAGACTGGGTGCTGCCATCTTGTGGCCATGGGGGCAGCCATCTTTGTCACAGAGTGATGCCTAATTTGCATATTGCTGTTTTATTAGATAGGATCTTTGATTTTGTAACATCTAATTTGTAGCATGATACTTGCCTTAGAGAAAATGTCATTTTGGGATTTTGTATATTAGGAGGGATTTTATATGAATAAGACTTAGCACACAAAGCAAAACACAAAACAAAATAATGATCAAGAAATGAAAAACGAAAAATAATGGAGTAAACTGACTCTGTCCTTGGTTAGGGAGATGTTTTGTTAAAAAAAAAAACCCACAAAAAAACACACACAACAAAACACAGCTCACCCAGTGTGGCTCAGTGTTAGAGTGTTGACCTATGAATCCAGACGTGATAGTTAGATTTCCACGCATATGCCTGGTTGCAGGCTCAGTTCCCAGTAGGAGGCCTGCAAGAGGCAGTTGATCAATGATTCTTTCTCATCATTAATGTTTCTATCTCTCTCTCCTCTTCTTTCCTCTCTGAAATCAATCAATCAAAAATTATATATTTTAAAAAATATATTTTAAAAAACAGCAACTAAGTAGCACAGTATCAAAATATAAAGCAATTTTTCATATTTGGCTTTGCTCTATGTTACTTTGATGAAAAAGGTTACTAGGATGAATGGAATTAATCCACCAAAATTGGTTTCACATACTTTACAATGGCGTCTAATTTCCTTTCTTCTTGAGATTAAGGGAGGCAGGTACAGTTTTAGATATTCATAACCCAAAAGAATCAGCTAATATGATTTTAGGGTGAGATTGAGTCACATAGCTGTCTTAACTGGCTTCATTGTTATTAGGTGGCACCTTGTAGAATTACAGGAAGATGAAATAAGAGAAAGCCTTATATCTAACTTAAAGTTGCTTAATATCAATTGAGAAACACATGGATTCAAAGGACAGCTACATGAAACTGGATAAAACGGGGACGTGTTCTGAGATCACAGCAGAAAAATCTTCCAGGTCTTTCTAGAATCTAGGATGAAACGGCATTTTTACCTGGATCTTAAGGGATGAAAAGAACTGTTTGTGTGTGAAGATGAGGACATTAAATCTAAGACTCTTCTTTCAGCAATGGGAAGGAAGGGGCACTGTGACAGAGGGGCACTGTGACATGCAGCACACAATGTGGAAACTCTCACAAATAACCATGACTCAATTGAGACAAGTGAGCTGGTGACCTTGCCCCAGTGTGCTCTCCCTGGGCTGCCTGAGAGGTTTGATAAGGTGCTGTTTGAGGGTTGACAGTAGAACGCTGGAGTGCCACAGAGCTGTAGGTCTCCTTGTCTGCATGCAGCAAGAACGACATAGCTCAGCAATCAGTGCTCTAGAGCTTGATGGCATTTACCGTAAATTATAATTTCCTCACAATCTACTCTATAAAAGCGAAATATTAAAATTAACCATTTCTCCGAGACAGGGTAAGCCACGCCCACCAGCCAATCAGAGCGGCTGTATGCAAATTAGCCCAGCCAACATGGCGGCCGCCACTCACGGACCTGAGTAAACAGCCCTTTCCATTGCAGCAGGAGCAAAAGTGAAGCTGCGCCTGCTCAGCTCAGCTCCGCTTAAACTGCCTCTAGCAGTTTTGAAACAATGTAACAATCATAGAATCCTCCAGAGCTGAAGGAAAGAGCAGCTCCGGCCTAACCAGTAAAAGTAAAAATTGTTTCATTATAGACGCTGCGAGGTGAAGCAGAGGAGGCTTCGTTAGTTAGACGGCCGCCTTAAAGGAACAGTGTATCAATTATAGAAGATAACCCCAGGCCTTCAAGGAACAGTGTCAATTATAGGAGAAAAAACTCCGGCAACCTGCGTCCAGCCAGCCTTGCTGGGACGTTGGGTCAATGGGAGCTGTGGGCAGCCTGAAAGCCCCTCACCCAGGCTGGTCAGGCACACCAGCAGGCGGACATCCCCCGAGGGGTCCCAGACTGCGAGAGGGCACAGGCCGGGCTGAGGGACCTCCTGAGTGCACAGAGCGGCTGCAGGACGGGACAATGCAGGACCCAGGACCCGTGAGTGGGAAACAGGCGGCAGGGTTGGAGGGGCACCGGGAAGCGGGTAAGAGGTGGCGGGGGGGGGGGTCTCGGCCTGCTTGGTGGCTGCCCAGGCCCTTTGAGGGGCATCGTGGAGCGGGAAAGCAAGGCTGCAGGGGCCAGGGTCCTGCTTGGCAGCTCCCCAGACCCCTTGGCAGCACCGGGAAGGGGGAAAGGAAGGCAGCAGGGGACGGGTGAGTGGAAAAGAGTTGGCGGCCTGCTTGGTGGCTTCCCAGGTCCCTTCCGGGGATCAGGGAGCAGGAAAAGGCTGGCCTGACCACGAGGCGGGGTTTTCCCTGCTTTCTGGTGGCTGGAGGAAGATGGGCAGTAGGCAAGCTTGGGAGGCAGGCCGCACCCAGTCCTGGTCACAGCTCAAAGAAAGAGAACAACATGCAGGGGAGGGCAAGAGTCTGAGAGATCAACATAGAGGCGGTGCCTGCTCCAAGCCTCCACGGTGTGCCTGGGGGCAGGCCCCCGGCAGGTAGACACACACAGGAGGACTGCTCCGAGCCTCAGATGCGGCTGGGGGCAGGTCCCCAGTGGTGACACACACACACATACACACACACACACAGAAGGCGCCTGGCAAACTGGGGCCATCATAGGACATCCACTGAGGTGTCCCAGACTGTCAGAGGGCACAGGCCGGGCTGAGGGACTCCCTCCACCCCGAGTGCACAAATTTTTGTGCACCGGGCCCCTAGTTAAATATAATTTACTTTACTCATTTTCATGGGTGACAAGAAAAACTGACACAACAAAATAAGCAAACAGAAATAGTAACAAAACCTTTCCAGTAAGGGTGGATGGTGGTATTACTGAGAGAAGGAAGTATATGGCAGACGCACTGAGGAGAGAGAGTGGTCCATTGTGCCTTCATGTGGGGCTGAGTTGTCTGGGAGAATGATGTCAGTAACAGCCACACCTACTCACACACTTATGAGCAAGGACTACTTGCTGGACACGAGAGGTGATGCAGTAGGGGGTGGGTGTCTTTGACCTTCTTTTCTAAAGAGGCCTTTAGTCTACAGTACATTAAGGATTTGAGGTAAGAACCAACCCTAAATTTCCAGGAATAAACAGCTGTTGAAATAAAGGGGCACACAGAAAGTTGAAATGATATTTCAGATTTTTTTGTTTTTATTGTTACTGAACCTAACATTTATTAACTAACACAATTTTCATCCTCATGTTGATTTCAGATGTGGGCATATTGGGCTTCTCTTGGAGCTCTCACAGTTCATACTCTATATAATTTGGGGCTTCAGACTTTTTGAAACCAAGAGAGGAGCAATTTCTCAGAGGTGGAAACAAAATAAAAAATTCAATGCCAAATTCTGGTGGCTCTTCAGATTTTGGTTTTCTCCCTTTGATAAACCTATTGACATTTGTATTTCAGACTTCGCAGATTCTAAAGTACTACTCAATGAATTTTAGTTACATTTATTGTGTCAGAGTGGAGTGTCCTTCTCTAGGTCAAGTTGTATCTTAGACTTCTCTGAAATATAAAAGACAAAAGATAGGTTTTTGTAAGGAGAAAAAACAAATAAATTGAAATTATACTAAAAAATTTTAAAAAACACTTATTTTAAAATATTTTTTTCAAAAAGAATATGTTAGTAAGCTAGTTTTTCATTCTAATAACCAAACCCAGAATTGGTTCTTAGGAATTGTGAGATGTAGTGCTGTATGTGTAATTTAATAAAAGTGGTAAGTTCTGGGACCAGTGGTTTGCTTCTGGACATTATTTGGACCTAGTTTTTTAGAGGAATATGATCGCAGAGATTAATGGACATAAATATCAATCCTAGTTAATTAGTATTCCAAATCACCAAATTAAATTCAGTACTGACAACAACAACCAAGACCCAAGCACATTAGTATCACAAGCATTTAGATTGTAACAATTTTACAATTAGCTCTTATCCAACAAATTCATATCAGGTGCTTATAATCTTCTTGATATTACCAAGTCTCCAAATAATCAAAACGCAAATGAAATAAACACAGCTTGGATCTTTATGCTTCCCATTACTAATTGCAATACAATCAGAAACAATGTCATGTTCACCAATCTGTAAACACATTGCAATATCTTTAACAAGGGTCTTTTCCTTTCTTTTCGTGTTTCTTTTTTTCTTGTTAGTTTTGAAAGTGAAATTCTTAGATTTCTCAAATGAGCAGTCATAATATGTTGGAATTTTAGCCTAGGATTTCTAATCAAAGAACACTCTAATAAATCACCTAAATCTACTTGTCACGTAGTCTTTTAATGAATGGGCTTTCATTTTTTCATATTCATATGGAGGAAAGGATCTCTTAAATATAAATTCCCCTACTTTTTTAAAAAAATATATGTTTTTATTGATTTCAAAGAAGAAGGAACAGGGAGAGAGAAATAGGAACATCAATGATGACAGAGAACAATTGATTGGCTGTCTCCTATACACCCCCTATTGTGATCGAGCTTGCAACCCAGGCATGTGCCCTTTACCAGTATCAAACCTGGAACCCTTCAATCTGCAGAGCAAAGCTATCCACTGAGCCAAACTGGCTAGGGTTCCCCTACATTTTTAAGCAAAAAAATATAAAAATCTAGCAGTCACAGCAACCAATCCCAGAATAATGCTTACCAAAGTAACTTTTGAGAAATCACCTCTTCCTTACATCATAGATCTAGGCTTTGAATCAGTTTTGCTTCTTTATACCAAGATGTATCTTAGACTTTTCAAGTGTGTAATAAGGAGAAAGTGAAATTTCTAAATTTAAAAAAATCAATTTAAACTAATTAAAAAAAAAAGAAACATTTACTTAAAAAATAGATCAAAATATGTTAGCAAACTAGTCTGTTAGTCTAATAAAATATCTCTAATTATACTACAATAATAAACATTAATTATATGGAATGAATTACATTTCTGCAATTCTGATAGGAAATATTTAAACTTATTTCACACTGACACTCCCATTTAATGTTGGTTTATACGTATACATTTACTCTCTATGACATATTTATTAAAGACATACGCTAGCATCTGATAAATAAAATCATTAACATTTGAGATACTTTTAATAACAAACTAATTTTTTAAAGTATTTACAAAGACAAGTCAGTTTAAATATCTTTTTTAAATTTTTAATTTATTGCTTAAAGTATTACAAAGAGTGTTAGATAAGTCTCCTACTTCAAAGAAAAGAAATATCTAATCAAATAAAAGTGTAATATTGAAATTGACCATCCCTTTGGGACGCCTAAGCCACACCCACCAGCCAATCACAGCAGCTGTATGCAAATTAACCCAGCCAAGATGGAGGCTGGCAGTCATGGAGCTGAGTAAACAGGCAGCTTCCGTTGCAGCAGGAGTAAAAGTGTTTGCAGACCTCCTGGGCTTCTCTTGGCTCCAGGCAACAACATATTTGCAACATTGTCTCAATTATAGAAGCCACAGAGCTGAAGCCAACAGAAGGCTGCATTACCTACGTAGGCCTCGGCTTAAAGCAACAGTGTTTCAATTATAGAAGATAAATAAACCCCAGAAACCTGATTCCAGCCAGCCTTGCTGGGACATTGGGTCAATGGGAGCTGTGGGCAGCCTGAAAGCCTGAAAACAGCCCTCAACCCATCACCCACACTAGCCACACCCCAATGGGGTGAGAGACCCCACTGGGTATGCTTGGCTAGCCTGAAAAATCCATCAGCTCCTCACCCAGGCCTGCCAGGTACCCCAGTAGGGTCTCGAAACCTGAAGGGGCTGTGGGCAGCTTGAAAGCCTGAAAACAGCCCTCAACCCATCACCCATACTAGCCACACCCCAATGGGGTGAGGGATCCCACTGGGGGCCTTGGTCAGCCTGCAAACAGCCATCAGCCCCTCACCCAGGCTGACCAGGCATGCCAGCAGGTGGACATCCCCAGAGGAGTGCCAGACTGCAAGAGGTCACAGATTGGGCTGAGGTACCTCCCAAGTGCACAAATTTTTGTGCACTGGGCCCCTAGCCCTATATAATAAAGAGGTAATTTGCAAATTAAACCTCATCCCCTCACAAGATGTCTACCTAGGGGGTGGAGCTTTTGACACTGACTGGCATAGAAACTGACCAATCAGAACCAAATCTGGGTGAACTGCCAAGGGAGAACCTAAGGTGGCGGCTGAGGGGGGCTAGTTTAAGGGTGTATGGTGTAAGAAAGCAGTTCAATTTTTTAATGACCAGTTTGGCAGTACAGTGTAAATGGCTAGCTATCAGTCCAGATATAGGGATTATGTTTTTTGTCTGCCAAAAGTATCTCTTCTGCTGAAAAGGCTTCCCCCCTCCCACATTTAAGCAATCCTATCCTATATAATCTATCTATACTAATAAAAGGGTAATATGCTAATTAGACCAGGTCGACCAGCCATCTTCCGGATGTCTGACTTCCTTCTGGACAAAGCCATGGTGGTTGGGGCTGAGTCAGAGGCCCATTAGGGGTGATCAGGCAGGCAGGCAGGTGAGCAGTTAGGTCCTGGCAGTTGGACATCCCCCCAGGGGTCCCTGATTAGAGAGGGTGCAGGCTTGGCTGAGGGACCTCCCTTACATGAATTTCATGCACCAGACCACTAATTGAGTCATAATTTCTAAAATAAAGTGAAATTTTTGTTTCTCAAACATCTTCTATCTGGAACAATTCACTTCTCAACCTGATAATCCTTTCATGCTGATACCTGTAAGATGAGTCAGGCATTTCTCAAGTGACAAAAAAAGGAGAGAATGTATAAATATGAGTCAGTTTACCACTATTAAAATCTCAGAATATTGTGCTGTGAATATTTTTGTGGCTTTTTTTGCTATTGTTGCTGCTTACAATTATTGTAAAATTTTCGTGTTTTTTTACTGTATATATTTTTTCTTTTTGTTGTTTTCATTTACATTTCATGCCTTTTTTACTTTTAAAGTGTTTATTTATAGGTTAAATGGTACAATAGACATGTATTGTATATAAGATAGGTTAAAACAGGGAATCATTTGGGAGTCAGGATTAGATTAATTCAATTTACATTATTTTTAATGGAAAAAATTATTCAATTTCAAATAGACCTTTGGAATGAATTCAGTTGGAGAAACAAGATTCCACTGTATATATTTTGGGAGAATAGCGAATCCTCAATAAGTTAAAAATTCAGAAAATATCCTGAAGAACAAGATTGACTGGTTGATGTCAGTCCAGACTTGACTTTGGAACAAAGAATAAGTGCAGTGCATGTTTTTGTAAAAGGAACTCTCCCAAGACCATAAGCACATAGTGAATAAACAATCCCACAAAACCCACAAGATGTTTAGTTGTGTAACAGCCACGCCCTGCACTAAAACAGTTTACATCTAGAGGTCAAATTCTCATGGATGTTTTTTAGAAGACTCTAGGCTTGGATTCTAGCTATAAAAGAACAGCAGATGATGATCAGTAATGATTGATGTGACAGTCAATAACAATTGACATGACAGGCTTGAGGATGGAAAGCAGTAAGTCATGGTCCAGCAGATAATTGGCATCCTAATCAGCAGGCTCCTGGTAGCACAACTGAAGAACAACCCCCAGACACTCAAGGGACACATAAAGAATCCATTAATTGGAAGATCTGGAAGCTGATAACAATTTGGGAATGTGATGCTGAACTTATTTTCCTACCCCCTTGTATATGATATATGGAAAGAGTTGCTGAGTTGCAACAAAGAGTAAGGAGTAGAAGGGAGAGAAGGGGAAAAGGGAGATAACTTTGATTCATAAAATTATAAAAATGATATTTACATGTATGTTGTATTCTTCGTACAGAAGCTATGTCAACACCCTCAAAGATTCTTTATTGCTATCACTTGATTTCTATATCTCCTCTCTTATCAAGCTATCATAGCTTTGGTTTCTTACAGGTTCTGATGAGAGCATGGGAGAGAGGTGTGATTGTACAGTAGGTCTATATTATGGTGGGAGATTGTTCTTCCCAAACTCAGGTGCCAACTATCCCCATTTTGCTACATTGTTAACTTTATTTTCTCTTTTCTCTAAGAAAACAAGCCATTCTGGTAGTGCTATGAGAGGAGAGAGAGAGAGAGAGAGAGAGAGAGAGAGAGAGAGAGAGAGAGAGAGAGAGAGGAAACGATCCGTAATACCTGCAAGTGCAGGAGATATCACATAGGTGGATGAAAGAGTCTTAAGGAAAATTTGTTTGAAGAGCAGAGGTGTGAGAAGAATAAAGCTAATACATAATGAAACATACTCTGGGTTGGCACGAGGCAAGATGATTTAGTTTATAATTCTGCTTTTCTTTCACATTGAGCATACTTTGAAAATGACTTTCTAAATAAAAGCAGCCCACTACCTATTTGTCTGTAAAAGCATCAGCAATGAAAGAACAAAAATAATACCATGGGAACAGAAATCTGAATTGTTGACTTCTCATCTTTGATCACTAATGGGGCTGACATACACAGGATATGTTCTGTCTTTCTTATGTACTTACTTATTTGACTGCTTAGTTGAAATTTGACCCATGATTCACCAGCTTAAACCCTTGAATTATAAATAAATTCTTTCAATGTTTGTTCTCTAAGTCAACAAAGTACTGATAATGAATCCAATTTAAATGTGTGAACAATATTTACAGCTTTTTTACTGGGTCAGGCTTAAGAGGTGACTGTGGAAAAGAGGCACAATATCTATAAAAGTGATCAGTGTAAAATAGATGATATGTCTTAAGAAATCTGGAGAGGTTTAATTGGGTATTCTAAAGTAAAGACAAATATATTGCCAAATGATGTAAATGAAATATTAGCCAGAAGTTACCTTATTTCCCCATGCAATTAAGAAAACTTTTAGTAGAACACAATTACAAACTTGTGCATTTCTTAAACTCTAGGCTATAGTTTAAGCACATGTATTAATTTGCTAGTGAAACTGGATTTGTTGCAGTCAAAGGAGCCTTATAATACAGACAAATCACTAAAGTTCTGATTTATTTGAATAAGAAGTAGGTATAGAGAACAATATTTGCCTATATATGTACTAATATATGTGTATAGTTACAGAGAATGAAAAAAAAGTAACAATACACATATATGAAAGACCTCAAGAAATGATTCTACAGGTGTAACTATTTAAAAATGTAGACAAAAAAGATTATTTTTTACAGAATCTGATGTTATCCTTGGGAGGAATTGAAGTTATTTATTTATTTATTTATTTATTTATTTATTTATTTATTAGTTTATTTATGTTAATTCTCATCCAAGGATATTTTTCCATTGATTTTTAGAGTGAGAGGGAGGGAGGGAAAGGAGGGAGAAAGACAGAGAGAAACACTGATGTGAGAGAAACACATTAATTGGTTTGTCTCCTGCACAAGCCCAACCAGGGCTGGGTACTGAGCTTCATACTTAGGTACGTGCCCTTGACCAGAATCGAACCCCAGACACTTCAGGGATATTCTATACACTTAACCAAACTGGCTATTATTTATTATCCTTCTGAAGTTAATCTTATTTATTAATTGAATTTATTCAATTTATTAATTGAATAAGGATTTTTACACATTTTCTTCTATTCCAGTTGATTTATCATTAGTGAATAAGGATGAAGACGCCATCTATTTCTTGGGAAATTCTCTTGGCCTTCAACCAAAAATGGTTAAAACATATCTGGAAGAAGAACTTGATAAGTGGGCCAAAATGTAAGTATTTTTTTCAAAAGCTGTCATTCAATATCTCACATAAGAATTTTAAAAATCACTCTAGATTGTCTAATGTTTACAAAGGTGTTTAATAGCATTTTAGGGTGGAAAGGAAGCTTAGTGATCATGTCATTTGATACTGTCATTTCTATTGATTAAGTAACTGAGGATCAGCAAATAAGGTAGCAGGCCAAGTTCCTGGCAGACTCAAGAGCAAAATTTTAAAAATATTTAAAAATTTAAGTCCCTTTCCTGAGTTGTCACATTTAAAATATATGTAATTACTTTATTTTTTTTTCCCTTAGCTAGATGCCTGGTGCATGAATTCGTGTACTGGTGGCGTCCAGCCGGCCCACCTCATGGGGGCCGGCCAGCTGGGATGAGGGGCTGTGGGTGGTTTTCCAGCTGGCTCCACCCTGATCAGGGTAGGGGTGCCCCCTTGGGGGCAGGGCTGGATGGGGCGAGGAGCCACAGGCGTTCCGGTTGCTCCATCATTCACTCAATTTACATATTACCCTTCAATTATATAGAATAACTAACAAGGGGGTTAACATTTGGGATTTAATTTGGTAATTTTATTATTAGTTCCTGGCTAACCTCTGTCACAATAATTTTTATAAATAAGGAAATAAAAATTGTTGGGGAGATGATTAGGTTGAGTGGATCAGAAGGCACTTTCCTCCCCAAATGAACATGATTGTTGAGAAGATGCTCCTCTTGGGCTGAGCTAAGCAGCTTCCACGTCACCACGCAGGGGTCTTAAATCAGGATCTCTTTTCTCTATCCCTTCTGTTCTACTTTTACTTTTCTGCATATGAAACCTTTCACACACTCTGTTTACCTGAATGCTCACCCTCTTTAATCTCAACCTTCTCAAACATACTAATCTTCCCTCCTGAAAATCCATTGCATTAATAAGCAGTTTAAGGATGTCTATTTTCATCAGTTTCATATTCTCAGCGATATTATAAATCCCTAAATATATCTATTTCTTATCGTTCCCCAGTGTTAGTTCTGATCGAACTAATGAATCCAAATAATTGAATTGATACCTACCCATCCTACCCTGGGAACTGCCTTTAGATGACTTCACAACTGACATTCCCTTTCAATTAGATCACATTCCACTCGCTAACACAGTTATCTTTCTCCTCCAGACCCACCCAGGGAATTCTCCACCCAAGAAAAGCCCTCCTAGAGTCCTTTAAAATCTCTGACTCCCTTTAAAATCTCTACCTAGGTGCTGGTGCCATTTGGGGCTCATCCCATCTGGTTTCCCAGACGACCCAATAAACTCATTTCTTTACCCCTTTTGGCCTTGTGCATTCCTCCTTTGGAGATCCTAACACCCAGTAACTACCCATAAAGCTGAAAATAGAAATGTTTTCAAAATATTTTTAAGTATTTGAAAATTTTACCTTATTTAAAATTATTTCATATTTAAAATATTAAAAACTAGTAGAAATCTTTTTAAAACATTTTCTGATCCTTAGAATCTAAAAAAGTAGTTATGAAGAGGGAGCCAAGATTGAAGGTTAGAAACAAACAATTCAGGAGGATGAATGTAAGAACGCGAAAGGCAAGACACTTGGCTTTTATAGAAACTCAGAGGGTCTGCTCCATCTTCCTTTTTTATCTACTAGGGGCCTGGTGCACAAAAATTTGTGCACTTGCAGGGGGGTCCCTCAGCCCGGCCTGTACCCTCTTGAAGTCTGGGACCCCTCAAGGGATGTCCACCTGCTGGCGTGCCTGGCCAGGCTGGGTAAAGGGCTGATGGCAGTTTGCAGGCTGGCCAAACCTGACCCACCACCCCTCCTGCCCCACCACTGGCCCCGCCCGCCCCCACCGCTGCCTGCTCCACTCTGTGGCTGTCGGCCTCCATCTTGGCTGGGTTAATTTGCATACAGCTGCTCGGATTGGCTAGTGGGTGTGGCTTGGCTGGTGGATGTGGCTTAGGCATCCCAGAGAGATGGTTAATTTCCATATTACTCTTTTGTTAGAGTAGATATCTTTGGTCTTTCATATTGGAAATAGTATCTGTCCTATAAAGTTAGTTTACACTGAGTGGGCAAGTGATCACTTCCACAACTATTCAAGAACACTGCAAAGTTCTTAATTTTAGTGGTTAAAATATAAATTCACAACTTATTGCAAAAAATTATAAGGTTTATATAATTTATTAAGCATATTATAACTTTATCTGCATAACCTTTATGCACACATTGGAAAATAAATATCACTACATTTAGAAGCATTTTGCATTAGCAGGTTTTAGTGTTTTAAAAATGAGGGTCAGAGTTAATAAAAATGATTAATGTGGTTTTTTTTTGGCTTTAATGTAAAAGAGAAAAAGAGAATTAAATTGAATGAATTTGAACTTCAGAGGATGTCCTTGCCTCTTGGATAGTCAATCAGCTAGGCTGTGCATTTTTATTCTTAAGGCATTTTTAAAAATGCTGTCTTGCTATGCTATTCATATCCTCATGATTATCATACTTTATTAAAGGACTGGTTGGTTATTTTCAAGACTTTGAAGTTATATTTCAGGAAAGTGTATCTGTCATAACAATTACCCTTTTTCTGTTATTACCTTTTAATTTTACATTTTACCCTGTGACAATAAAATATTACATAACCTTAAAACCTCTTAAAACATCATTTTCATTAGATGATTCAGTAAGGAGGTACATTTTAATGCTTTAAGCAATTCAAACTAAATTAAAAAAAAATATTTCCTCTGAGCAAATGATTAGGTAGCTATTTTGTTTTGTCTGCTTTATTTAGGTATTTTTGCTTTAAGTGGGGTTGGCCATGTCAACACCATGGCTCTGCCTGCCTGTGGATGTCTATTGGGTAGTGTTTGAGGTCAAGATTGCACTCCTATGTCCTCCTACCCCACTTCCTATCTTCAATCTCAAAAGTGTTCATTATTTCTTTGCTCCTAAATATTTAGTTTAAAATCCCATGCTGACCTTTTCCAGCTAAGATTCTGTTGGGAGCAAAGCTTTTCATTGGGGGCCTCTTGATTAGTGAACAACGTCCAGATCAACTGGAGAAAAGTTCATTTTACATGCTCACAGAAGCATTGTCCAAGGACCGATTCCCTGAGCAGCCGGGAGTACAGCTTATTATATACCAGATGAACAAAAGGACATAGCTTTAGGGCTTCATTAGAAATTAGGGAAGGCTCCACAGGTCTTTCCTCCTGATGATAATGTGCAGTGTCCTTCTTAGCTGGGAGCTCCACAAGAGGGAGATTGATGGCAACTGAATTTGCACCCCCTCGCTCCCCTACACCTCGGACAGTGCCCCCCCTCCCTCTGAGGGGCTCAATGGCAGCTGTATTTTGGGGAGGCTCTGCTTAAGTTTAGATACTGTTTCTTTCTTTGGCTGCTGTTTGTTCATATGCTTCAGTTTAAAGCAACCTTCATGCCACTCCGGTGGGCTGTTGTACATTGAAGCTGCTTAACAGGAAAAAATAATATTAAAAATTAATCATCTTAATGGTAACATAAAAATGAGAGTGCTTTCACTGAAATATTGCCCTGGGATAATGAGATCAATTTTCTTACTGGCCATCCATGACCTGTCAGGTAGGAATTGCCGTTTGGCTCATGGTGGTCATTTTCCATGATGTCATCTTTTATGGCCTATTACAGAGATACTACCTACCTATCTACAAAATAAACCATCACTGGTCATAATGTAACCTGATCTTATAATTTATATGATACTGTCTTTGATTCTTATACTAAAGAAAGATCAAGAATAGAAGCATCCTTGAAATATTTCGGGATACAGCTGATTTCTTCTAAAACTTCAAGATATTCAAAACAAAACTGAAAATAAACTACTTACTTTTTCTGTGTTTTTATTAATCCTTATTATTATTTCCCAATATCATTTTCAGCTCTGCAATTTCTAAATTATATTAATAACATTCACTTTGGAGAATGTATTTGTTTTGTAGAATGACAATATTTATATACTGCTAGAGGCCTGGTGCATGAAATTCGTGCACTGGGGCAGGGGTCCCTCAGCCCAGCCTGAGCCCTCTTGCAGTGTGGGAACTCTCAGGGGATGTTTGACTGATGGCTTAGGCCATGAGCCCTGGTTTCTGGCTGAGCAGCAGTCCCCTGACCACCAGGGAGCAGCTCCTGCATTGAGCATCTGCCCCCTGGTGGTCAGTGAGCACCATAGCGACCCATCATCCCACCATTCGATTGATTTGCATATTAGCCTTTTATTATGTAGGATTCTAAGACAGAAAACATTTAGGGTAATTTGACCCATTTGATAAATAATTATCAGCAAAATGGTCTTATAATAGGAAGAATCAATAAGATCAATATGCTTGGATCCTATTGATCTGGTAAAATGGGTAGGCAATAAGCTTAAAGAATAGAACATCTTATATTAAATATTTACTAATGGCCTAGTTTATTTAAAGGAGAATAGTAAGGGATAATGATCATAGTGGTAAAGTTCAACTAGAAGGGAAAGATGTATTAGCCCTAAAGAGCAAAATATATACTATGTCCCTAAGTTATAATCACATATGTTAGGTCTTCTGTGTTGTCATTTCTGCTAGATAATTAGTTTTCTTTCTTTTTAAAAATTTGGCCTACCTGTGCCTTTATAGAGATTCATCTAAGAATTGTGATATTTAAGTTTGATTTATCTAAAGAAAAGCATAGCTCACTAATTACATATTAGGAACAAACATCTTTTTGGCAGACAATGAGTTACTTTATGTGCCAATGTGTGTGCAGAATGGGCACTGGGGAGACACAAAGGAATGGGTATATGCAATAAACTGACAACAGGCAGATTAATAGGAGAAAAGGTGTAAAATTTTATTCATTTTTAATATTACATTCATGAAGGCATCACAGAGGGAAAAAAGTAAATACCCTGTCAATGCAAGAAACATATAAACTTATAGATACATTTTTTTCTAATCCTTACCCGAGGATATGTTTTTGTTGATTTAGAGAGAAAGAACCAACAATCAGTTGCTTCCTGTATGAACTGAACCCACAACCTTTTGGTGTACAGGACAATGCTCCAACCAGCCAGGATCAAACCTGTAGAGAACTTTTATGAGTTTATTTGAGTCAAATTGGCAACAGTTGCTGGGAAGCAAAATCTCAAAGGATTGAGAAAATGGTCTGGCGAATGGTGGTTTTGCATCTTCTTTTATGCATTAAAATCAAAGGAGGAGGTGTAAGGGGGTTGCATGAAATTTGTTGGTGGTAGACTAGGGAGGCAGGAGAAAGCAAAGTAGGGAAATCTCTAAGATTAGATAAAAAGTTAAATGGGTAGACATGCTTTCCTTTTATATTTGTGGTATAGGATAGTTAACAATTAACGTTTACAGGACACTGAGATGGTATGTGGAGAACAAGATAATAATGAGGGATTTCTTGGTCTTGTACTCTGGTGGGAGATTGTGTCCTGAGGGGTCTGAAGAAAACGGGGTTAATCTGACATTCTAAAGGTATTGTTATCATAGATGCAAAAAGACAATAGACAGGCTTAAAGATGGACCTTTGTCCAGAAAGATACCAGCTTAGGACATGACTAACTGCCGTGACTAGCTTTTAGTTAGGAAATTTTAACTTTAGACACGGTGATATAATTACTTTAGGCCTTTGAGTTTGTAAGCCCACCATGTAGGCCTCCCCTGAGCTTGTCAGGTTTTTTCATGCACAACCCCAAAAAGCGATACAGCCCAGGCCAGAGTTGGTTAGAGCATTGTCCCAATATACCAAGGTGTGGGTTTGATCCCCACTCAGAGCACATATAAGAATTAGTCAATGAATGAAGTGGGACAACAAATCCACCCCTCTCGCTCTCTCAGTTCCAGGTGTTACACTGTAAATCGTCAAACTAAAACAGGAGACACCTAATAAGCCACATTAATTTGGACTCTTTTTATTACACTAGCGCTAGCAGGCGCAGAGTAGAATATCTCTTGTCAAATTCTGGGCCCCAACTTGGTGGAATTCTTCCCTATTTATACTTTTTTCAGCTCTTTGTCTTTCCAAATTTGGAACAAGACTTCTGGACCTTCTGAGAAAGAAGTCCTGTGTGCTGGGACAGGGCCGTGAGACCATATCTCAAGGCCTGGCCTGGCGCCAGCACTGACAACGCTGTCTGAGACATAGTTTATGGCCTCTCTGGAATGAGGAGTAGTCTTATTTTTTCCTATGATATAAGCAAGCAAGCGTTTACAGAAGCCAAAATAGCAGGGTTAACATTTCAAGCAGCAATTTTTACACAAGATGGAGGTTACTATGTTTCACAGGTTGATTTATGCTATGCATTCTCTGGTTAGGGATAAGAGGCATTAAAACTCCCCCACTTTTCCTGCAATCTTTGGTTAGTGGAGAGAGGTATTAGCCATTTGCTCTCAAGATAAGGTCTTGCTGCAAACTGGCTGCAAGCTGCCCAAACTGTTTGGCCTTGTTTCATTTCCTTGTGTCCGTTTCCCTGTTCCACTTGCTTAGGAGTTTTCCTAGCTTCTTACTACCCTGTTACGGGGGGTAACGCACTGCGGGACCAGCAATATGCTCTGCTTAGGGAAGAAAGGTCACCCTGAGGGCAAGGTTCCAGCCTACTTTTGCCCCTTGCTAGCTACCCAGGTCTTCTTACCTAGTGGCCTTCAGTACCTGACCGATTGTTCCTAATCTGCTCATGCCCATCTAATGCCTTCTTCCCTGGTTAGCTCTCTCCTTTCCAGTATTTGTAAATGAAGATTTCAACTATGCTGCAACTATTTCAAACAGTTTTTAATGAGAGCAATATAATATTTTTCTTAACTTTAATATGAATGTTTATAAATGCACTGTAATCTACATCAATTCTTCCTAATGACAGACCACTTTGCTTTGAGTTTATTTGGGTAACACTTTCTAAGTACATTTTACTACCCCAGGCTAGTGGCCTGACAAAATGAAGAAGCAGACTCTGTGTGTGATATTTTAAAGGGATGGAGATGCCAAAAGCATTGCAGGGAGAAACATATCCTTAAAGATTATTACTCCTACCACAGTGTCTACCGGAGTGAGAAGTAGGTGGCATAATATTCTGAGTTATAAATTCTCTGAGGCAGAACACAGAATTTTACTACCTAAATGTAATAAGATGTATTGTGCTATCAGCAAAGGCCATGGAGCTGTGTGATTAAAATAAAAAAAGAATCCAAGTATCTGCCTTTAACTACCATTTAATGATAATGATTTTTGTCTTTAGCATTTATATTGAGAGTTGGTGGAGCCAAGCTTCAGGCTATCTAATAATAATATGAGTAATAATAACGAACAATTGCCCTTCTCTTCCTCCTTAGATCTCATAGTTTATGTTTATTTCCAAAGAAAGTCCTCTTCCTTCATCTCAGTTAATATGGTAATTGAAATATTAGTTTTAAAATTGTGTTGTACACCACATGCCCTATGAAAGGAGTTTTAGCATTAGATTTACATTAGCAAAGAAGACTTAGAAAAGGGTTACTGTGTACCATTCTTTTTTGCTTGTTATTTTTATTTATTTTTCGTGGCAATCCTTTAAGATATATATTATCACCCCCCTACTTTTACAAAGATGGAAAATTAAGCCTAGTAAGCTTCTAAAAATATAGTCTCTTAATTAGCAGTGACCTAGAACCAGCTCAGACTAGGCGATCAAAGCCCATTGTTAAATTTTCAGGATTTTTGTTGATACCCCAAAGTCAGCTACTAGTACATTTGGAGTATTCAGACCACAAAAATTTTAAAAAAGTTAAAAAACAGGATTCCTCTTCTTCAGTTTGTCCATTGTTCTCCAGGGAAGACAGATTAACAAGATAAAAACAAACAAGTTTTTTTACATGTATTTCTCATGAGAATATTAGATACCAAGGGGGAAATGAATAACTCCCCAAGGTAACTTAGAATTCAGGCTTAAATCCCATCTTAATATGGAAAGGGGAGGGGGAGAGTGAATGTTTTTTAGGAAAGATGAATGGGTCTGTGAATAATAGATGGGAGATATGAAGTTTGTAACAAAGTTTGTCTAACTTTGTGGTTTTGACTTCTAATCTCTTCTGTGATGAGATTCAGTCTTCTCTGGTTGATGAAATTCATAAAGAGGGAATTTATGGAAATATGTGAAAGAAGACTTTTCTAAGTCTTCTTTTCTAGTGTAAATCCTCCTCTTTTGGAGTATTTATCTTTAGGCAGATAGGAAAGTGTAGAGAGAGTGTCTCCTTGCAATTGGTGTCTTCCTGGTGCCTACAACTCCAGATAATATACCACAGAGATATTCGGGGAAGCATGTTCTGCTAACCCTTCACCTGTGAGAACAAGTTTACCCAATGACCACTACCAGCTTACGGAATTTCATTCATAGTCTACACTATACAAAAAAACCCACATGGTTATTCTTTTTCCCAAGTTTACATAGTTTGTGAATTTATAAAAATTAAGAGCAATTGAATTAGGAAATACAAGTTTGTAACACCCCCAACCCTCCTCCACTCCCCTTCCCAACCCTGACCCTTTGTTTTAATTTCTTCTATATTTTTTCACATGTATATATTTGCCTTTCTCATTCGATGAAAATTTTTGAGAGTTGTATGTTTTTGTTTGTGCATTATACCTACAGAGAGACTTACTGGAATGATGAAATTAAGCTGAAATATGATAGAATACATTTCTAGAAATAGGTCAAGATGTAATATTGGCTTTGATTATTGCCAAGTTTCATTCTTTACCTAAATGAGTATGGTTATAATTTATACATTTCCATTTACAATTTATAGATTATAGCTACATTTTATAATTGGATTTCATAATAATTTTAGTCTTTGCTTCAAAAAGTAGGTAGGTTTTAGTATAGATACTGCATATGCTGTAGGTATATAAGTAGAGTATTCAAATAGTGCTAAAACTCTCAAAAAAAAAGTATCTTAGATTCCAAAAATAGTAATGAAATATTCTATGGGCAATTTCTTCTACCCCCAGAAAAAGTAAATCAAAGAAATTTTTAAATAAGTTAAAAACAGAGTTCTCGAGTATTACTTTGGTTTTAGAAAGCATGACTTGATACAATTATTAGAATATTACAAAACTCATTTAGAATTGTTCCATTGCTAATGCTGATGTTTGAAAAATCACACTCACACACAAGCTAAAAATGTTTATGTCCCTTTTTAATTTCAGAGGAGCCTATGGTCATGACATAGGGAAACGACCTTGGATCACAGGAGATGAGACTATTGCAGGTCTTATGACTGACATTGTCGGTAAGTACAAAATAATTGTTTTCCAAAAGATTTATAAAGACCTTATTATTTAATTATAAACACACTAGGGGCCCAGTGCACAAAAATTTGTTCACTCGGGAGGTCCCTCAGACTGACCTGTGCCCTCTCACAGTCTGGACCCCTCGGGGGATGTCCACCTGCTGGTGTGCCTGATCAGCCTAGGTGAGGGGCTGATGGCTGTTTGCAGGCTGGCCAAGCCCCCCAGTGGCGTCCCTCACCCCATTGGGGTGTGGCCAGCATGGGTGAGGGGCTGATGGCTGTTTGCAGACTGATCAAGCGCCCCAGTAATGTCCCTCACCCCATTGGGGGGTGGCCAGCATGGGTGAGGGGTTGATGGCTGTTTTCAGAATTTCAGGCTGCCCACAGCTCCCATTGACCCAATGTACCAGCAAGACTGGCTGGAAGCAGGTTTCTGGGGTTTATCTTCTGTAATTGATATACTGTTCCTTTAATCCGGGGCCTAGGCAGTTAATAAAGCCTTCTCTCTGCTTCAGCTCTGGCTTCTATAATGAAACAATGTTTCCCTTAGAAGTCAGGACCCGCCTGCTGTTTGCTTCAGCTCCTGAGGCTTCTAGGATTGACATATTTATTGTAAATATGTCGTTCCCTGGAGGGGACAGAAGCCCAGGCGGCCCGCAAACAGTTTCACTCCTGCTGCAAAAGAAACTGCCTATTTACTCAGCTCCCTGAGTGCCAGCCTCCATGTTGGCTGGGTTAATTTGCATACAGTCACTCTGATTGGCTGGTGGGCATGGTTTAGGCATACCGAAGGGATGGTCAATTTGCATATTAAGCTTTTATTATATAGAATACTGTTCCTTTAAACCAAGGCCTAGGCAGGTAACGAAGCCTCCTGTTGGCTTCAGCTCCCTGGGTTCTATAATTGAAATAATGTTGCCTTAGTAGACTAAGAATGTTGCCTTAGTAGACTCTAGGCAGGCAGTTTCCTCCATCTTTGGAGCAACAGAAGCCTGCTGTTTGCTTCAGCTCCGAGGCGTCTATGATTGCAACAACCTTGCAACTATGTTGTTGCCTTGAGCACAGAGAGGCCCAGCCGGCCGGCAGACAGCTTACTCCTGGTGCGAGGGAAGCTGCCTGTTTACTACAGCTCCGTGACTGCCGGCCTCCATGTTGGCTGGGTTAATTTTCATACAGCCTCTCTGATTGGTGGGCATGGCTTAGGCGTCCCATAGAAACAGCCAATTTCAATATTATTCTTTTATTAGATTTGATTGTAAAGACAACATCTCATTGAAGAACATCCTGATTTTCCATTTTAATTCATAATGATAAAGAGCAAGCATAATTTTAATTGAGAATTGATTGCTATAGAGAATATAACTAGATTATTTGGTACAGAAATGAAAAGTTATTATTTTTTCTTGTATATATTAAAACTAATATTTACTCCCCAGTGAAAAACACATGCATTGCATTAATTTATAATTAAACTAATTTTATAAAGATCAAATTAAATGAAATCTCTAAGATTTCACTATATGGTAAAATAAACACAAACTTAACATGCTAAAGGTCTAAAACATCAATCAGTTTGGGGATCATTTTAATTTAATCAATGGTGATTTGTTTAACATTAGGCTGAGCATTGTTGAAAATAATATGGCTTATGCTATTTTTTTGGTCTATAATGTGTATCTTAAAGTGAATTATGTGTAGTGTTAGTGCTATTCAAGATAGTTTTAGATGGTAAATATATTTGAAAAATAGTTACTTAATTGGATTCAATATTCAGTATTGCCTGAGATTTTATATAAAATTTAGTGTATTGAACAAAAAATAAAATGTAAGCAATTTGAATGGTGTTACTTGGAAATATATGGAGAATTTAGGAAAACCTCTACTTTCAAAAGGTTTTTCAAACCTTGCTCTGTTATAGGCAAGTATACAAATATCTGTGTTTCGCCCCAGTTCTATCTTGGCTGGTAATTAGAAGATAAAATCAACTTGAGGTGGGGCAAAAAGGGAATTAGAGTGGGAAAAGCTGGGTGGATTAAGCAAAATAAAAAATATATATATATCTATTTTCTCACAGTGCAAGAACAAAGGCTGGCTCTGGTTTTGTTGCAGCAGTGAGAAGGCCCCAGGTGTTGGACTGGAAGGGTCAGATTGGACTTGGGTTCACAGCCTCAGTACTTGGGTTCTGGCTAGGAAAGAATCCAGAGCCAAGAACATTTGTTTGGAAAATCGCAGAGGTAGACGTAATTCAGAGAAGCAATGGCCTTTGAAAATAAGTTATAGAGGCAAAGGAAGGGCTCGTGGAGCTTGAAAGTGATGAAGAGAGAGGAAAAAGCCTGTGCGGTGCTCCCAGCAGGCAGAGGTCCTCCCTCCTACGGGTTTAAGGGTGAGACCTCAGAGGAGTGTCAGGGAATGATCTCAGTAGAATACACAGCACCTTTCCAGGCATGTCTTTTCAGGTCACTACAGTAAAGAGTAGCAGACGTCAAATTTACTTTTGCTACTTGCTAGGCTATTTAATATGTCTGAGCAACCAGGCAAGTTGTATATTTTGGGCTGTGATTGACTCTGTATGGTTCTTAAAACAACAGCCTTTAATTTCATCATAAAATATCTCAAAAAGAAGTAACAGGAGGATAATAAAATTATTATGTTGTACAATTTGATAGAGTGGATAAAGAGGAGGAAGAGACAATAAGTAATGATATTTATTCACAAGCATAGAAAAGAATATCAATTTCAGATGAGAAGAAAAACTATTATTAAAACATTTTATGAAGCAGGGGATCTCCCAGGGGTGAGGACGATGGAGCCCCTAGCGCCAGGACACTTGCATGCACAACTCTGGAGACCAGGTTCTGTGACACAGATCTAATTTTATTGAGGAAGTACAGCAGTATATATTAGCGGAGGTGGCCAATCATGGAACATCAGGTCTTCTTAGGGAGCCAATGAGCATAAAGGTCGGGGTACTGTGTAGGTGGCTTTAGGAGGAGCTCAGGTGGGCGTTGCCATCTTTCTGGTTTGCCAGAAAGATTTGAATTGCTGGAGTGAGCTCACAGCATTGCATCAGCCACTGCACCGAGATGAACCTCCTGTGCTCTACCTACAATTTTATAGAGAGTCTACAATTCTGCAAAATATGGGATAACTTTCTCTTATAATTAATATCATGTTAACAAGATGCTAGAGATAGAATTGCTGAAGAATATTATTAGTATAACTATTAAGCCTATTTCTCCCTGGGTATCTAAAAACCACAAAGGGCTAGATACAAGCATTTCAGCTTATAAAGCTATTGCAATGGGAACGTAAATTTGCTTTATGAACTTTGTGGTTGACCTCAGAAAAGCAATAATCCCTGGAAGCCCACTACAAAGTTGGAATGCTCAGCCATGCACGAGCCACCACTAGAGGCCAAAGGAATTTGCTATTTGCAAAACAGACTGGAAAGTTCTCAGACTTCTCCCAAGCACGAATCTTGCAACCCAATCCACAATATTAGCATGTAGTTAATAAAATATGCAGAAAAGGGTATGGCAGTTGCAAGACCCATCGTGAATTGTGTTATCAAACATTAAGCAGCTGGGAGACCTGACATCCTCATGTTGCACATTAATTGAAATTAAATTACACTTAGAAAGATGCAGAGGGAAGTGTGATGAACATGGGCCTCCTTTATTTCACTCACAGGGTTTAAATAATGTAGAAATCCATTCAAAATGTAACCATGAACAGATTTTAATTATTTTTGTGTGGAGAGTAAGTTTTTATCTTTTATTTCCTGTCTGTGAGCCTTTAGGCAAGTTAGTTCATCTCTTTTGACATTCCTTTCCTCATTGATAATGTATGGAATATCAAAGTAGATAACCTTATCAGATAACTGTGAAGAATAAGCGCTTTGTCATAATACATGTTACATATTTAGAAGTGTTGGCGCATAGTAAGGGCTCAATAAATTTCCACTTGCCAGGAATAGAGATAAGAAGGCAGAGCTTAGATTTAACTAGATTTCACTTCCTGACAAAGCAAAAAATTATGTTCAATGAATAAACAAGCAGGAAATCACTTTTCAAATGAGAGCCTTGGCACCCACCCATATCAGATGAAGTGATTCACATCTCGACATTTACTGCAGTGAGTTGTAGATGATCTTCCAAGTAAAGGATCTTTCGGAGACTGATAAACTTTGGGGAAGCTTTAAAAAGATTTTCCTTCAATGCTTGTAGGTCTTGAAATCGCAACATTATTTTTTTTTAAAAGCTCTTAGGAAAAAAGAAGAGAAACAAAAAAAAAAGCAACTTGAAAAAAATCTCAGTTTCTTTTTTTAAAGGTTTATTTTCTTACAGAATGCTGATGACTCTTAAATATATTAGGAGAATGGTGGTGTCGGAAATACAACTTGAACTAAAAAAGATACAACTTGTCGTTAGGTGACTTTTCTTTTTAAAATACACTAAAAATCTTTGGCCCTTTGATGTTAAGAGCACGTCATTCTTTAGTGCCTTGAGGTTACACTTGGAATAAACATTTCTGTTAGTGTTCAGAAACTTTAATATTAGCACCGCCTTCAGATATATATGTGCACACATGTATGTGTGTTAGACCAACCCTGTCCTTGATTAACTTTAGTAGCAGGTGAGGAGAGTATTTTGTGAAGCACTTGATTGACTTGCATTTAAAACGCTCCAAGGAGAATAATTTCCATCTGTGCACAAAATATTCATGTCAGTGAGGGATTCTTTACAAAGAATTGATTCAGTGTTAGTATGTCATTGAATGTGTGTATGTCTAGAATTCAGCCCAGCATATCTGGTTCATCACATTCCCAGGCAAAAAAAAAAAAAAAAATTTAGGTGATCTCAAATGAACACTGCCTTGCCTGGAGGACTAAAATTTTCCAGGAATCTATAATCATTTTAATCAGAATATAATCATTAAGCAAAAATGGAATGTCTGAGCTTCTACAGAAATTCTCCCCTGCCCTATCCTGACTCTTCTATTTCTCTGTTTTTTATTTTGTGATGTTTTCTTTTTTTGTGTGTGTGAGCTTTCTTCTCATTAGAGTGCAATCTTTCAAGTGCATCCCTTTCTGTTAATTCTGCTGTCTCTTTATATTACTATCCCTTCTTTTCCTCCAAATCTCCCTTTAAAAATAAAATATTTTTAATGAAATAAATAGTTTTAATGAAATGATGCATGCAAATAGCTAACGAGGAGTTTAAGGATAATACCAGATTACATATCTTAGATAATTTTTTAGAAATAACAGTAAAAAATTTATACCATCAATGCAAATAAATAAATTTAATAAAGCTGGTATCATTTATCTTGCCATATTGCAAAAATATTTTCACATGATAGAAGATATATGCCATTGCATACAACATAAGCATATCATATTCATATCTATGTAGTGTGTTTAAGAGAAATTTTATTAATGCGTGGAATGTAGAATAAGATTGTTTCTAGTGCCACTTGACTTCAGACACTATACACCTTACAATGACCAGGCATACGCCCACTACTCCTTTAGTAATCTTGCTTAGGAAATGCGGAAATCCATCTGCCAAATGCAATAGGAAGGTGTGTTTTTTTTAATGGCTATGTTGAAATCTAGAATCCTGAGTAGTACAATTACTTCCAGTGGCCTCCCCTCAAGTAAACTAATCCTGGAATCTATCTATTAATTAATTATTCCAATTACTTTCCATTCTATTACAAGGGAACTCTAGCAAAAGTATCTCTTTGGGTACAATATGAAGGACATTATTATACTCTTTTTCTAATATTTAGTACAGCCTTACAAGCATTAAAGCTCACAGGCCATTTTTCTCAGTGATGGTGAAGAGACGTTATCCTATTACACAGGTCTAATTGCCCTTGAGAGACATCACAAGAACTAAATATAGGGAAAGTATTATCATTGTCATTGTGCTTTGAGTTAAATATCCATGTATGCTTAGTCTCTGGGTCTGTTTCTAGTGCCACAACCCTCAACAGTAGCAATTAGCTTGGATTATAATTGTATAGTGGATATCTTAGTTTTGTATGCTTTCTCCATCAGATAATGCATTTGTATATTAACTAGAGGCCCAGCACACAAAATTTGTGTGTGGGTACAGTCCCTAGGTCTGACCTGTGATCAGGGCCATCTTCTCCCACACTCCGTCCCCACCCACTCCTGGTTCCCCTGTCACCATTGGGTGATAGGTGCCTGACAGCCAGGGGAAGGGACCGAGAGGTAGGCTGTTCCCGTCTGCTCACTGCCCCTGCCCCTGCCGCAGGTGGGCATCAGGTTATGGGAGCCTGCCGGCTGGGGAAAGGGACCAAGTGGTCGGTGAGCCTCATAGTGACTGGTCCAACAGTCCTTCTACCCTTAGGGTAAATTTGCATATTACCCTTCTATTATATATGATAATAGAGGCCTGGTGCATGGGTGGGCACCAGCTGGCCTGCCCTGAAGGGGCCCCTGGGTCGGGGTTGGGGGGGTCACTGCTGGGGGGCGGGTTGGCCTGGGTGAGGGGCCATGGGTAGTTTGCAGGATAGCCATGCCCTGGCTTTGTCATGAAGGACGTCCGAAAGATATCTGGTCTATCTGGTATAATTAGCATATTACCTTTTTATTAGTATAGACTAGGGGCCTGGTGCACAAAAATTTGTGCACACGGGGAGGGAGAGGTCCCTCAGCCCAGCCTGTGCACTCTCACAGTCTGGGACCCCATGGGGGATGTCCACCTGCTGGCGTGCCTGGTCAGCCTGGGTAAGGGGTGGAGGGCCATTTTCAGGCTGCCCACAGTCCCTTCAGTGTTCAGGTCCCTGCTGGGGTGCCTGGCCAGCCTGTATGAAAGGCAGAGGGCCATTTTCAGGCTGCCCAGAGCTCCCATTGACCCAACATCCCAGCAAGGCTGGCTGGAATCAGGTTTCTGGGGTTTATTTATCTTCTATAATTGAAACTTTGTTGCCTTGAGCAGAGGCCTAGTCAGGCAATGAAGCTTCCTATTTGCTTCAGCTCCATGGCTTCTATAATTGAAACATTGTTGCCTTGAGCAGAGGCCTGGCTGGCCTAGACAGGCAGTTTGAATTCCATCGCTGGTGCAATGGAAGCCTCTTGTTTGCTCTATCTCTGTAGCTGCCGACTGCCATCTTGGCTGGGTTAATTTGCATACAACCACTGTTATTGGATAGTGGGTGTGGCTTAGGTGTCTCAGAGTGATGGTTAATTTTCATATTACTCTTTTATTAGGTTAGACTAGCTGTACCCGGCCATGTGTTGCTGTGGCTCAGTCTGATAAATGGAAAAGAAAGAAAAGGGAAAGTGCACGTTTCTAATATGTTTAATTGCACAATGATTGTGGGTATACAACACACCGTCCCAGTCAGCTGCCCCTGGCACGCTGCTGCCCCCGTCCTGCTCGGCTGGTCTGGCCTCACACATGTGCGTCTCTGTAGCCTGGGCCCCCCAGTGCCGGCCTGCACCCCCACTCTACACGGGTGGCCTGGATGCTCCAGACTCCCACCGGCAGTGGCCCTTGCTGAGTCGCTCAAAAGCCAGAGGAAAAAGGAGCCAAGGAAGCTCCCCTACCCTCACCTACCACACTCCCCATGAACCCTCGGCCACTGGCATGGGGGGTACTGCCGTTGCCGTCCGCACTCTGAGCCTCAGCCCAGCCCCACAATGGTTGATATTTTGCAACATAATAATTGGCATGCTGATTTTCAATTGTAGTACATGCAATGGCATCCCTGGCAGATCGAGTGAATTCAAAAATTCTGTTGGATAGTTAACCACTTCATCTGCTTCCACAAAAGTGTCAACGAACTTGTATGTGACTGCCTGGCTTTGAATGTTAGACTGAATAATATTGTTAAGTTCATAGCGTGTGTTGCTTTTACGTCCAACAGATGGGGCTGTGTTTCAAAAAAAGCATGTTTTCACCTTTTTTTTAAAAAAAGCATGTTTTTACCTGTCACAGGTGTGACATCTATATAATGTAGGTATATAAAAACACGCACATATTCGAATGCAACGTTGTGTCAAGATTTCAAAGCAATCGGTGAAGAACTTTTGGAGATTTGAGATTTTGAACAAATGAACATTTACATTTTTATTTATATAGATTATCTGATATCAGTGTGTTTGAATAAGCCCCAGATCTATATATACTTATATTTTACTTTCTAGCTCTTTTGTCTTATAAGCTATCACATATCTCATTGGAATAACAGTGAATTATGTTCAACAAAGTAGCTTCCTTTTAGAGAAGATGCATTTTAGAAACAACCAGCTTTAAAAATGTGATTGTCTTTTATTTCTTTGAAGATTTCTTTTGGAAATACACTTACCACAAAAATGTGCTCTGTGGGAATTTGACAAAGTAGCTGATAAAAGGATAAATCATTTTTAGTTTATAGAATAAAACAAAAGCTTCATTACTTTGCTGTTATTGTTTGCTATATCAAAAATAAACTGTAATTTTTAGCTAGCTTTGTGCATATAAGTCCAGATATTGTTTGATAAAATGAGCCAAGTGGGAAAACTTCCATTTCCTTCTGATGACATATCAAATATGCCCTTATCTCTAAAAACATTAAAAATGAAGGAGTAAAGCCTTCCTACTGTTTTTCCAAGTATCTTTAGCACTAATAGAAAAATTTGAATTATGACGTTTACTTTGCAGGAGCCAATGAGAAAGAAATAGTCTTAATGAACGCTTTGACTGTTAATTTGCATCTTCTACTGGTAAGTTTTTTCTCTCATCAAGGTTTCATATACATTTATTTACAGAACCTGACATTTTTCTATCTTTAATTCAAGAGCATCTGATGATTTAGTTACTTAAAAATAAGTTGTGAGGCTATATTCGTTTTTAGCGGGAAATGTTGGACCCTGGTAAGCTTCTTCATACTTATGAGAGAGTTGACTTTTGCAAAGAGCTCTTTTCACAGAACATAAGGAATAAGAGTCACAATGGGTGAAAAGCAAAACTGCTTGCAAGCACACAAAACCATGATGTACAAATGCAAGCAAACACTGAGCTTTATAGAAAGACAGTTTTTCAATATCCTGGACTTCAGCAGGGGGGAGTATGGATTAGTATGGTTTTGCGGATTAATTATTGGAAATAGGTCAAATAAGAATCCTATCTAATAAAAGAGTAATATGCAAATTAGGCATCACTCTGGGACAAATATGGCCGCCCCCATGGCAACAAGATGGCCACTCCCATGGCCACAAGATGGCGGTGCCCATAGCCACATCCTGTCTAATAAAAGAGTAATATGCAAATTAGGCATTGCTCCATCTCAAAGATGGCCTCCCCCATGGCCACAAGATGGAAGCTCCCAGTCTGGCTCAGTTCCCCCACTGAAGTGGTCAGGCCTGTTAGCCAGGCAGGTGGCTGGGGAGTTGGGGGGCCCGAGGGGCAGAACAAGCAATCAGAGGGGGCTGGGGGTCCCCTGCCCAGGTCAGAGGCCTTCACCAGAGGTTTCAGGCATGGGCAGGGGCAGAGCCAGTGATCGGAGAGGTATGAGGGTGCCCCACCCAGGCATAAGGCCTGGGCAGGGGCAAGGCCTGTGATCACAGGGGTCTGGGCACAGGTGGAGCCGGCAAAACAGGGGTCTGGGGGTGGAAGATAAACCAATATAAATAAGACTGATATTTTCAGTCTTACAGTAGAGAAATTACCATTACATGCATTAGGAAGATAACTTTTCAATTAAAGTTTAAGTAAAGTCTGAGGATTTATACTTTCTGATTTACATTTTCCCCTAAATTTGCCAGTCTCTTCTTTCTCTTTATAATTCATTGGAAATGAGGCTAATTGGAAAGGTACCTTCGACAAACACCTACATGTGTAATTAATTAATGTCTTTTCAACGTGGGAGATTATAAAATGAAAGTGTAGTATAAACTAACCAAATGTGTAATTATGCATTTATGCTTTTCTCAATAAATTCATTTCATTGCAGTTATCGTTTTTTAAGCCGACACCAAAACGATACAAAATTCTTCTTGAAGCCAAAGCCTTCCCTTCAGATCATGTGAGACTCTTCAAATTATATTTATATTCTATCTATTATTCTTACAGAAGCATATCATTTGCCTGACTTAAATGTTTATGCCCTAATCTTTTCTAAGTAAACTTAGAATAAAAAGATCTGTCAAATGCTTTTGATTTAGTCATTAAAAAAAAATAAATTGTAGCTTTATTTCTTTTGTTCAAGTAAAACATGTGCTAGGAGAGGAAAGAATTAAGCAGGAACATTGATTTATTAGTTTTTTCAAACAACATTCAACCAACTGCTGGTCTAAATCAGGTGCAGTTATAAATGTTTTGTTAATTCCTGTTGCTTTTTTTTATTTTATAAAATGGTACCGATATATATCCTAGTGCTTAATCCTTTGGCTACACAGAATAGTAATATAAAATTTTATTTGTCCATTTTTATAGCATGCTAGCAAGTATTGAAAAAATTTTTATTAGAGATTTTTAAAAAATGTCTTGTGCTTCAATAAAAAAGGCATGATACTTTATCAGCAATTCAGTTGATAAGAAGTTAGATTGTTCCAGACACAGACACAGATAAAAGTATATTGCGCATTTCAGTTTTAGTGAGAGAGAAACTCAACTTTTGTCTTTATATTATCACTGTTAACTATTCTAGTCCACATCATGTAACTTTAAGTCCTTTAATTATGCCACACTAATAGCATTACCATACTAAAAGGGATCAAAACCTTAATTAATATCGTGAAAAAATTCAGGGTAACTATTATTGCAACCCATTCAGATATAGTAGTCTCATTGAAAGGAACTTTTTTTTACTAGTTTACTTTCTCTAGGATGAGCCACTTGCATAGTCTCTGTTCAAGCCCAGCAAGTCCACACTGTGCTTTGATTATATTTGAGAATTTTGACTTGCATTGATTTACCTTCTTACTCTAAAAATCTCTTGTAACTCCCTGCAGTCCAGTTGACTCCTATGTTTCCATTTATCTCTATTATTTAGTGTTTCAAAGAATGTTCAGATTCCTGCATACAAATTATATGAAGCAGTTCTTCTCTAATGTATTGTTTAGTCACTTTTAACCTTGACCTTTGATATAATAATACACATTTGTTGCTATTTATTTATTTATTTTAGAGTTTTAATTGCTTTTAATAGTTATTTATTTATTTTCTTTGAGAGAGAGAGAGAGAAAGAGAGAGGTGAGAAAGAGTGAAACATTGATGTGAGAGCAAACCAATGCTCAGCTGCCTCTTGCATTTCCCCTATGGAGGACTGAGCCCCAAACTGGGCATGTGCCTAGACAGGAAATCTAACTGGCAACCTTTTGGGTGGGGAAGACAACACCCAAACAACTGAGCCACACTGTTCAGGGCTTATTATTTATTTTCAGAGATATTTCAAGTACTTCTGTGCACTGTGATTTAATAAATTATCCTTGTTTTCAGTATGCTATTGAATCACAGCTTCAACTTCATGGACTCAACACTGAGAAAAGTATGCGGATTGTAAAGCCAAGAGAGGTATATGAGAAAGAGAAATACATATTCATCATACTTCTATTTAGTATTGATTTTTTTCTTTATTTTCTTTAGATGTTTACTATCTTCATTATCTTAATGGAACTTTTAAGAACTATAATTCAGTAAAGGTCATTTTGTTTAAAATGGGGGATTAACTCAAGAGTATATTTATTGCCTTTCAGAGAGGAAGGGAAAGGGAGAGAGAGATAGAAACATCAATGATGAGACAGAATCATCAATGGGTTGCCTTCTGCACAGATCTAGCCCACAACCCAGGCATGTGCTCTGGTCAGGAATTGAACCTTGACCTCCTAGTTCATAGGTCAACACTCAACCACTGAGCCATATCAGCCAGGCCATATCCTATCTTTAACAAATATATTTATTTGCTTAATACTGATTCTTAAAAGAAATAATAAATATTAGTATATAGAGTACTTTTCTTAGTATTTTTTGAAATTATGGTGGACAAACCATATTATATTTCTTTAAGAAAAAGAGATTTGAATTATTATAGTATTCATTTTACTTAGAAGATTGATTTAGAATTACTGAAACCCTTTTTATATATAAAGTACACATCACTAAAGAATTCAGAGGTTTCAATATCAATACTATTTTTATAGATTTCCATTTTATAAACAAATTTTAAGATTCTAGTAGAAACTAGAGTAACTAGTATTTTGGCCTAACACAGGATTCAGTAATTAGCAAATAGCAAGAATTATCCTCTATAATAAAAGGGTAATATACAAATTGACCCTAATAGAACTACTGGGAATGACGGGTCACTATGACACACATTGACCACCAGGGGGCAGACACTCAATGCAGGAGCTGCCTCCTGGTCGTCAGTGCATTCCCACAGGGGGAGCTCTGCTCAGCCACAAGCCAGGCTGATGGCTGCCACTACAGCAGTGGCAGTAGGATCCTCTCCCGCCTCTTCAGTAGCGCTAAGGATGTCCGACTACAGCTTAGGTCTGCTCCCTGCTAGCAAGTGGATATCCCCCAAGGGCTCCCAGGATGTCAGAGGGATGGCTCACTGCCAGCTTAGGCCCGATCACCTGGGGAGTGGGCCTAAGCCAGAAGTTGGACATCGCCCCAAGGGGTACCAGACTGCAAAAGGGCACAGGCCAGGCTGAGGGATCCCCCCTGAGTGCACAAATTTTTGTACACTGAGCCTCTAGTTAAAAAATAACTGAAGGAAAACTTATGAATAATGAAAATCCCTCAAATCCTTATAATATTAATATAGTTAGTGATGCTTTCACCTCAAAATCATGTGAGATTTAGCACTAGAGAATATTTCTGAAGATTTCATAAATGGATACAAATCATTATGATATAATTTGATACTTTGTATTTAGCTAATTTTTTTTCAAGTTGTTTACAAGACCAAATCTAAATTCATGCACAATTTTCAGTAAGTAACCAATCATTGGTCTTACGTGGGGAGATGTACCTTAATAATTGATAATCAGCTTTACTGATATTTTTTCATGTTTGGGTCTTGATGTTTAGACTGCTGTGGAAGAAATTTAACACTTAAGTTAGTAGAAGATATCATTTAGGTTATATCCAGATAAAAGATGCATAAGTATTTTTATTCTGCCAAAAATTCACAGTATTAGATTGTTAAGTAAAATACTTATTTCTACGAAATTTCTCTTGCTATGTAATATTTCATGGACTTGTACTTTCTTTATTTTAATGGATGGGGATAAGAGGGAAACAATTTATAGGTATGCAAATAACAACAATTAATTAAAAAATAAAGTAGGGATCTGCAAATATTATACTTTATAAAACTCTTTTTCCTATTTTATTATCATTATTCAGTAATAATAAAAATCATGCTCAAATGCCTCTCTCTTGCCAAATTTTGGAAGATCTTTAATTTGAAAAGAAAAAGTACCTTTGATTTACTTATGGCGGGAAATTGCTCATGGTGAATTTTAGATTGGAAATATGAAGTAAGAAATTTATTATTGTGCCTTTAGGGGGAAGAAACCTTGAGAACAGAAGATATCCTTGAAGTAATTGAGAAGGAAGGAGACTCTATTGCAGTGATCCTCTTTAGTGGGCTGCATTATTATACGGGACAGCTCTTTAATATACCCGCCATCACAAAAGCTGGACAAGCCAAGGTATGCACATCATTTGCACCTTCTCACAGCACCCCACACATCACCCTTCTGACTGCACTTGTAGTGAAATACCTTTGTGTCTATGTAAACTTACTTAAAGAGTTAAAGAAAAGAGAAAGCTTTACATATAAAAAACTTACGATCCTTTTTGCTATAGGCATCTCCCTTTAAACCTCTTTTTATCACTTCTTTGGTCTCACCTCCTTACTAACATCTACTGTCCCAATGTTTACCTCCAGGCAGCAGCACAGGTGAGCTTCCTGCCAGTGATATCACCTGTACTGAGCTGCTTAGCCATCAGGAAGAAGACAGAATATTAAGGAAAGTAGCTACATGCTAAGGCTTTTTGTCACACTATAACTCATTATAAATATACTCCAGTCTTGCTTAATCCTAGGCAGTTGAAAAGGAGAGGTGCAGAATAAAATTTTACGAGATTGAGTTTTGCACAGTTTACATTAAGGAAGTCATTTTTATCCCTAAGAATCTTATGAAATTACACCACCTACAATAAGAACTTTTTCTTACCTATTACCAAATCACACTTAAATTGTTTGCCATTTTGAAGTTGTGTTCTTTTATATATGCTTTTGTAAGAAAGTTATTTTAATATATGTTTGCTTTTAAAAAAAGAGTCCACAGGGGAGCAACACTCAACAGTTAAAATTTGGTTTTAGAATCCTTAAATATGTCTTTGGCTTTTCTTCTGTCCTCCTTTGAAAAGTGTCTATTTAGGTCCTTTGCCCTTTTCTGATTGGATTGTTTATCTTCCTTTTGTTAAGTTGTAAGAGTTCCCTGTGAACGTTGGAGATTAAACCCTTATCAGAGATCACATTGGCAAATATGTTCTCCCATGCAATGGGCTTTCTTGTTGTTTTTTTGATGGTTTCTTTTGCTGTGAAGAAGCTTTTTATTTTGATGTAGTCCCATTTGTTTATTTTCTCCTTAGTTCCATTGCCCTAGGAGCTGTGTTGGTAAAGATATTGCTATGACATATGTCTGCTATTTTGCTGCCCATGGCATCTTCTAAAATTTTTATGGTTTCTCATCTTCCTTTATCCATTTTAAGTTTATTTTTATGTATGGTGTAAGTTGGTGGTTTAGTTTCATTCTTTTGCATGTGTCTGTCCAATTTTCCCAACACCATTTATTGAAGAGACTGCCTTGCCTCCTTTGTCATCTACACAATGGAATACTAGGCTTCTATAAAAAAGAAGGAATTCTTACCATTTGCAACAGCATGGATGGAACTGGAGAGCATTATGCTAAGAGAAACAAGCTAGTCAGAGAAAGATAAATATCACATGATCTCACTCATTTGTGGAATATAATGAACATCATAAACTGATGAACAAAAATAGGTACAGAGACAAAGAAGCATCGAACAGACTGTTAAACTTCAGCAAAAGGCAGGGGAGGGTTGCGGTGGGTAAAAGATCAACCAAATGATTTGTATGCATGCATATAAGCATAACCAAAGGACAAAGACACTAAGGGGGTGAGGGCATGTGTGTGGGGTGGGGTCGGGGGTTGGGACAAGGTCAATAGGTGAAACAGGAGACATATGTTCTACTGTTTGTAATACTTTAAACAATAAAAAAAACACAACTATATAGAACAGGAAAAAAATCCTTAAATCATGTATTTAAAAAGGTGACAATCAAGTTTTGTTCTGAACATTAATAAATTATGGGATTAATCTATGTGTGAGGTCTAGTTAATATATTCAGTTATTGAAGCTAATGAATGGAACTAATGAAAAGAAATTTAGCACCGTTATCAGCAGTCTCTAGGACCTTCCAACCATGACTTCCAACTGGTTTGATAGATAACTGTGAAAGCGGTGCATTACAAAAGATATAAAGATAATGTCTTCTTAATTTAGATATTAAATGCTAAGCACCAAAGCAAAGAGAGGCCAATAAAAATCATATTTTAAAATGCTATACCAGTAACCAGCAGTCCCCGGATCCCTCCGCATACACACACGTCTCATTAGCCTTCATGGAAATGAGCATGAGACAGAGAAGAAGGACCATGGGTTTCGGAATCAATCACACAGTCTGAGGCTCGTCTTGGATACATCATTTAATTGTTATATGATTTTAAGCAAATTACTTGCCTTTTCTGAGTCTCTGTTTTCAAAAGTGTTATTTTGAGATAACAAGACCCATTTCATAAATTCAGTGTGGACAGTGAAGAGGATAAAATATCTACTGGGGTGCACACTTTCTGCTGTGAGTGATGGTCACTTCCCCCTCATAGGTCCTCAGTATGAAGTTACAGAAAGTGGCTCAGAAATTCATTTTCTTCATTTCCCATTTAAAATAAAAATACATTTATTTACTGCAGTGTCATGTAATTGTCATTCTTCACTACTTTGGATGCTAAAACCATTCAGCATTTTGCATGCTTCTCTTCACTTAAACAATATCATAAGTGCCTACCAACTGAAGTTCTCTTGGAGTTTTCAGATAAATAAAGATATGAATGAGCAGTTTCATCTAAATGTAACTGCAGAGAACTGATATACTAGTACTACGGGAGTTAAATGGTGACATAGCAGACTTAGATCCATTATGAAATTGTTCTAACAAACATTTATACTCTTGCTATACAACTTCCCCCATCACCTTTGGAGGCTGAGAAAACCTCTTTAAAATGTAGACAGACAGAGCTCTCTTGGGTGGTCTATGAAGATAACACTGAAGGAGAGGCAGAGAGAATATTAAAGGTGTCAATCAAGAGAGAGAGAGGAAATTCTAGAAAAGGCTGTTAGGAGTGGCTCAGTGAGATAAAAAAAGAGGAAAGTTTTCAGACGTGCAGTATGGTTGGAAACAAAAACGATGTTGGGTGGAGCAATGAAACAAGAGAATTTGGAAGTAGGAACTTCATATTTATGTAAAAGGAAAGTGACAGAAATTGTGAAGAATGTATTAGTTAAGTCAATACATGCATTGGAAAAAGAGAGAAATCGTTAAGTGGCTTGATGAGCTATTTTGAATTCTTAAAACCATCACACCTACAGAAAAAAATTTCTAGAACATTTATAACACTCAGAATCTCCTATTGAGCCTTCATCCAAATACTGCCTATTACCTCTCTACCACTCTCCTGACTTCTAACAAACTGTGTACACACACTTTGAATAATTATTAATTCTAATGAGTTAAATCTGAAAATAAAGAAACATCAATTGAGCTATCAGCTGTTTAAGTATGTATAGATTTTTGGGGCACCCTGTATATTAGCTTTGTCCATCTTTGAACTTTATATAAAGATATATATGATAGATATAGATACATATAGCTATAGATATAGATATGTACATACATATATATTTATAATATTACAATATGTATTACTTTGTGTCTCACATTTGATTACTATTGCATTTGTAATATTTATTCATGTTTTATTTTATTTCAGTATATTATTACAGTGTATGAAATAGATCACTATTTCTAGTCTAATCATGATAGACATTTAGGTGTTGGTTCTCCCCCAACCCCCCAGTTGAGGGCTATTAAAATAAATGCTACTCTGAGCATTCTTACAAATTTCTTTAGGTAAAACATTCCTACACATCTCTGTTAAGTATATAGCTAGAAGGAGAATTCTCAGAACATTAGGTATGTGTATGATCATTTTTAATCAATAATGCTAATTTTCCAAAGGGTTGTATCAATCTGGCATATACATGAGAGTTCCTATTGCTTGCCATTCTTAACAAAAGTGGATCTGATTAGTTTGCAATAGCAGCACATTGTAGTTTATTTTAATGAGTTTTTTTAAATTAATGTTTAATTGGCATAAAACATCCTACTCATTTCAGGAGTACATCATAGTGATTTTACATTTATATACATTACAAAATGGTCCCTACGATAAGCCCAGTTATCATCTGTCATCATACAAAGTCATTATAATATTACTAGAGGCCCAGTGAACAAAATTCGTGCACCGGTAGGGTCCTTAGGCCTGACCAGTGATCAGAGACAATTGGGGCCTTCTGGCTGCCAGCTGGGGCCTCCCTTCCCCAGCTGCTGGCTGCTGGCCAGGGCCTTCCTTCATTCCATGCCACCCCTGGTGGTCAGGGCACATCAAGGAGAGCAATTGAACTCTCCGGTCTCCTGGTTGAACTCCTGAGGAGACACTTTGAATTTTAGGCGTTTATATATATACTAGGGGCCTGGTGCACAAAAATTTGTGCACTCGGGGTGGAAGGAGTTCCTCAGTCTGGCCTGTGCCCTCTCACAGTCTGGGACCCCTCAGTGGATATCCAATGATGGCCCCAGTCTGCCAGGCGCCTTTTGTGTGTGTGTGTGAATGTGTGTGTGTCACCACTGGGGACCTGCCCCCAGCCGCATCTGAGGCTCGGAGCAGTCCTCCTGTGTGTGTCTACCTGCCGGGGACCTGCCCCCAGGCACACTGTGGAGGCCTGGAGCAGGCACCCCCTCTATGTTGATCTCTCAGACTCTTGCCCTCCCCTGCATGTTGTTCTCTTTTTTGAGCTGTGACCAGGGCTGGGTGCTGCCTGCCTCCCAAGCTTGCCTACTGCCCATCTTCCTCCAGCCACCAGAAAGCAGGGAAAACCCTGCCTTGTGGTCAGGCCAGCCTTTTCCTGCTCCCTAATCCCCAGAAGGGACCTGGGAAGCTGCCAAGCAGGCCGCCAACTCTTTCCCACTCACCCGTCCCCTGCTGCTTTCCTTTCCCACTTCCCGGTGCCGCCAAG